>ML779695.1:297381-316104 GCA_009831015.1 Picea engelmannii | reverse complement strand
CAAAAGTCCTAGACATCCAAAAACCTAACCCTAGGAGATGAAGTGCCAAAAGTCATGTGGGCCCCGTTTGGGTAAGTGAGTACATCAACTTCCCGGGGTCGTAACTTTTGCATACGATCTCCGTTTTAGGCGTGTGATAGATCATTGGAAAGGTATTGTAGAGGTATTTCATTTTGGGGGATCAATTATTTCTTCATATATCATTGAGAACCTCGATCTAGAAAAACCTTCATTTGGACCCTCAAAATGGCCCCGAAAGTTAAAACCTGCTAAAAATAGTAAATTGCCAAAATGGTCAGAAAACTATTTTGAGCCATTTGGAAAAGGTGGGTGGCCACTGATATCCACCTAGATCAATTTGGATGTGAATTACTATTATAAGAATAATCATTTTGTAGTAGTGTCCTTTGGAGCCTTATAATACTTGCACTAACACGTGGGATGAGAGGAGGGGTCTAGATTATTTGGATTAGCTTCATGCATTGTTTAATAGGAACTAGGATTTAGACTAGGGATAGAAATAAGGTTAGGATTATGGAAATGAATGAAGTAAGGGATATTTTCTAATTTATTTTCCACAATGAGGATATGGATAAAGACTTTGTATATGGGGGTTCTCTAAAATAGTTATACTTCTTTATAAAAAAACTACAAGTAAACCAAAATTATATTTAAAATACCTCTTTAGAGCTCTAGATTTATAGTTGAAATTTGAGCTAGGTAAAGAGTGTACACTCGATGTAATTTACAACCACCTACACATTAAATTGGATAAATAAATTAGACAATAAAAACACCACATGGATCTTGGCATATATGCAATATCTACAGATTAAATTTGACAAATAACTTGACAATAACAAATAAATTAGACAATAAAAACACCACATGGAACTTGGCATATATATCAATATCTACATATTCATGAGGATTGTGAACTTTTACTAGTATAAAGCCTACTTTTAAAAACACGTCAAAACCCTTACCTTTCCATTGTCCTTTCACCAAATCCATCAGTCCATACAACTTGATAAGAGTTTTCCATGATATGCATTTCCATCACCAAGACTTGCATGAATCGTAAAAGACAATTTTTTTATATGAGTAAATAATTAATAAGCAAATAAGCATGCATTTAGTTATGTAAAATACTCTAGAAAAAAATTAGGTTGTTTCATACCTTAATGAGCTTCTCTTTGTTTTGAGAATAGGTTATTTTCTACTGAATAGGGCCAACCACATGAAGGTGGAAGCTCATATGGCCCCTCCCCCCTCTCACATCGCTCTCAATTCCCCATACCCAACAAATGATTTTCTTTATATAGAAAACATATAGACAATAATGCTATACTAGGATATTCATCAAAACATATGAACATATAAACATCGATAAATATCCAAATACAAGACATGAATTTATACATCTAATTTTTCTTTGATTTTTGTTTTTTTACATTCATAAAACTGACAATTGGGATATCATAACCATGCAAGGACATTGTATTTCATGTGCCCTGTCCTTCTATTGTTTGTGTGCACTTATGTACCATACTTATGGTACATCACTGAGAAGGGTTAGCTGGCATCCGTTCAGGGTTGTGAACTGGAACAACGAAAATGATCATATCGATATGTTGAAATATAATTAAAATAACTAATTCATTATTTTGATTAACATTACACTATTGCTCTTTGCCTTTCTCTATAGCTGTGACAGTTGGTGCATTAATTTCTTGACCACTTGGTTGATCTCGCATTCCCTCCTAATCTACATGCTCTTCAATTTTGAGAAGATAATATATAAGTATAAGTCAGGAAATAAATATCTACAATCACAGTAAATATTTCTAATTTTGAAGCATACATATTGGAATGGGTACTCTGCTCTACACTATCACTGGACATGTTCACCCTTGTATGATGTGGTGTTTTTTGAATACCGCTGGATTCACTACTATGGTAGCACCGTTGCTTGAAAACAAACATAAATACTTAGTTAAGGGTGATATAATAAAATATGAATAGACTTTACAAGCATGCTACTATGGTTTCCTTATTCATTTGATTTACCTGCATGGCTGGGGAGATAGGAGTCTGGCCCAAGCTTTGTCTATATTCAATCACATTTTTAAAACCAATCTTGTAACCAAGATTTAGGTCCTCCTCGGTGGCAGTAGTGTCAAACATATTTAACTGTAATGCATAACACCATTTAAAATACCAATAACAAAAACATATATTTGTTCGCTACAGTTAAATAAATATTAACCATAGTTAATCATTTAATTCTTACTATTCGGGATTTTAGTTTTTCGTAGCCACCCTGGCCTAGTTTATGCTGGCCATGTTTTTCCACTCTGGCCTTTGTTTCTTTGGAGGTGTCTGGTAGCCTACATATGAAACTTTTGAAAAAAATTAGATATCAGAATTGTTACTTAAAACAGGAAAGAAAAACATAAATGATCATATTTCACTGATAATATGACATGTGTTGTACCTTGCTTGACCAACTCGTGGTTGTCATCCTTATTTTTTAAACAAGTTCTCCTTTGCATCCTCTATTAACGCCTTCCACTCTTTCTCGGTACCCATGGCAGGGCGCTCGTGCTTGAGGTCTATTTGCAATTTATCCCTATATTGGGCCCTAGTGTATTTTAAATTCTCACCGACTAACTTTGTAACCACTTTCTTGTTGAAAGTGTTGCTGAACAAGTTTACCATGTGATATATTAAATCATCTTTCTTTTTTCTATCTTGGCCATTCCACCGAGTGCGAATGGTGGGGCCGAACAACTCCAATGCTTTATCATGCAAGTTTCCATAAAAAACATTGTTTCCTGTAGAAACATGTTATCCATTAATTTATAATAATCTCAACAAATTTCCATTTGAATTTCATGAAAAAAATGAATCAATTAATGGGACAATTACCTACAATCTTCTGAATCTTGATTGGAACACATGCATCATCCACCAGAAAGGTGACATCTAGTGATCCAATGCTTTTAATTTGTTCTTCTCCATACAGAATAATATCCTGTCCATCTACACTATGTTCCTCTCCGAAATCATCATGTCGAGTCCCAGGCTTCTACTCATTATGCTCCGACATGTCATGCCATTCAAAATCATTTCGCTCATCAATGGATTCGAGGGGACCCTCAGGAGGCTAAAAAAACCTCACTTGCACTTTGCTATGTTGACCTTTTTTTTTTCATTGGACCATCATTGCTACCTATAGAAGTTGTAGGATCGACAGCTTCCCCATGCACAGGGTTTAAAAACTCCTACAAATAGAAAAAGTTTCTTTATCAGATCATATACAAAATATAAAACCAAAAAAAGGATATGAAATTGTCATAGCTAATAAAAATATGTAAAGATGCCACTTACCCCAAAATTATTTATTGTATTTTGTAGGTATACAATTCTTTCCCTGTCCTCCTGTGTCAGGGGTCTTCTGCTAATCAAACCTAGATATTCTATGTTAGCCTTCTTCAAGGCCTTCGTTACAGTTGTCATTGGGTTAGTCGAACAAAATAGTTAGTCCTCATCAATATCCTCTATGGGAGCCTTCCCATGTTGACCATGCCATAATAAATTGATGAATAAAATAAATGACATGAACTTTAACAATTGAGAAATTTAGTTGTTGTAGTCATAAGTTGTTACTATATTTAACATTTACCTGGTGAGGCATTGCAAATGCCTTTCCATGGTCACCTTGGATAGATGTAAAGGGTGATTTTCGGACATGGTCACCCTGGACAGATGTTGACACAATAAATCAATCAACAAAAGTTATGAAATTCACCTGTAACATTAAAAAAATGAAATATTGCAGTAATATTAGAAAAACAATAACAAAATTTCAGAAATTTAGTTGTTGTAGTCATAAGTTGTTACTGTATTTAACATTTACCTGGTGAGGCACTATGGGTGCCTTTCCATGGTCACCCTGGATAGATGTAGCAGGTGAAACTCAAACATGGTCACCTTGGACAGAAGTTGACACAATAAATCAATCAACAAAAAGTTATGAAATTCACCTGTAACATTTAAAAAATTAAATATTGGAGTAACGTAAAAAAAAATAATGAAATTTCATAAATTTAGTTGTTGTAGTCATAAGTTGTTACTGTATTTAACATTTACATGCTGAGGCATAGTGGGTGCCTTTCCACGGCCACCCTGGAGAGATGTAGCGGGTGATTTTCTACCACAGTTACCCTAGACAGATGTTGACACAATAAATCAATCAATAAAAGTTATGAAATTCACCTGTAACATTAAGAAAATGAAATATTGCAGTAATAACAGAAAAAAAAAAAAATGAAACTTCTGAAATTTAGTTGTTGTAGTCATAAGTTCTTACTATATTTAACATTTAGCTACTGAGGTGAAGTGGGTGCCTTTCCATGGTCACCCTGGATAGATGTTGACATAATAAATTAATCAACAAGAGTTATCAAAGTAATTGTAAAAACATTATGCAGTAAAAATTTGAAATATTGCAGCGATAAATTGTAACAATGATTGATCAAAGGTTGAGTTAAATGGTATGCAATATATTTACCCCCATAGTCGCACCCCCTCCATCTATTCGATTTAAGTTGTAATCGATCAACAACTCTTCACCTGGAACTATTGTTTTTGTTGCACATACAAATATACGATTTCCTTCACGTGCCTCAAATATGCAATTCAATTTCTTAGTTGTTGCCACTGGTCGTGTACTATTTATAAAGCCCACAATGTTTCCAGTATCTTTTGGCCTTCCATCAATATACATAGTTTCCCCTTTATTTTGATTGTTATCTTGTAGTTGTATATAGTTTGTGGCAACTTCGTATCTCCACATACTTTGCGTATATCAGACCAACATCAACTAGTGATTGTATTTGTATAATGGTCTGACATACTCCATCAATTAAATTACCGTTCCATAGCCTAATGTTATGCCATCCATGGAAAATAACCCCAATCCATGTAAGGACAAAGGAGAAATGTGATACATCCTCCCACAGATGAAGAAATATGTGTCCACTTCAGGTAGGTCCTTAGGTGCCCATCGTTGCACTATATGTTTATACCTCAAGGGAAATTCAATGTAACCTATGCTCTCAGCATCATAATTACATGACCCTCTGTTGGCAATAAAAAATTGCATGCGGGTACAAAATCTTTTCCTTACCTTTTCCAAACTAGTTGATCTAGAACCGGTAGATCTAGTACAACACGTCTCACTTTCAACCTCTCTTAGTATATCTTGATCATCACTCGAGGAAGATAGATCTGACATATATCTATTTGGTGGTATCTACACTCGTTAAAACAAGAAGATAAGTTATCGTGCCAATATGCATTTTTGGTACCAACACAGTTTCATAGTTGCCTAAGTTGCATTGTTGCATAAAGTTGCATGTTGCATAAAGTTGCATAAAGTTGTGTAAAGTTGCATAAGTTGCATTGTTTCATAAAGTTGCATGTTGCATAAAGTTGCATAAGTTCCATAAAGTTGCTTAAGTTTCATAAGTTGCATGTTGCATAGTTGCATATTTGCATATAGTTGCATACAAAATTGTTGCAATATAGTTGCATATAGTTGCAATATAGTTGCATATAGTTGCATAAGTTGCATAAGTTGCATTGTTGCATAAAGTTTCATATAGTTGAATATTATTAGTTGCATAAAGTTTCATATATTTGCATATAAGTTGCATAAAGTTGCATATCCCCGGACGCTCAGTGGAGAACTGGATTTGATACCTATCAATGTGTTCGAGTGGGGATCGATAGTTTCGAAATCCATGATCCTAGAATTTCACATATTTGGAAAGCGCCTTTAGTGGAGAATTTCACATATTTGGAAAGTTCCTTCTATGGAAGCACATGGTTAATAACATGTGCTTCTTCCTAAGAGGTCACACATTCAAAACCAAAGGGGAGTAGGGTATGTATACCTCCATACACTTTAGTGGTGAAATTTGAACAATCAATGAGGAACAATAATTGGGTTGTACGTCTAAAGGATTATCTCAACTATTGTGGAAATTCTAAGCATGGTTTCTCTCCAACCATCCTACATGGAAAAGACAATGCAAAATATTTTCTTGCATGAGACTCCTCTCTCTTCCTCAAGATATGACACATATGAGACTTTTACTTAGACCAACCCAAAAGTCAAAGATTGATGGGAACATTGTAAGGATACATAGGCAAGAAAAGATAGTACCCCAAGGACAATGATAAGGCTAAATAAACCAAAAATCCCCTTTCCTCTTCCCCATATTGTGGTATAATAGTCCCCTTGTTTCTCCCTCAAGAAATAATTAGGGTGGATTTATATTATTTTTCGTTTCCCTTTTTACAAAACCATGAACTTATTATAAGAAATATACCCACCACATTGTAAAGTTAGCTCACCACTTGGACTCTTATGCATTCACTAGTAGGGACTTGGCCTTGAGATCCACACTTGGAATATTCACAATGCATCTCACATATTTACAACATGGGATCATTATATATCAGACCACATGGCTTGATTCTTGTTTCATAAACTATATTAAAAAAATAATACATGATTTATTATATTACAATTAAGGGGGTTTCCTCTCTCGATATTGCCCAAGGACCCAAGAACCATACCCAACACTCAAAATATCCTATTGATTCCCATACTCCCACTTGAATGCCAAAGATACCCTTGAGAGGTCATCTATGGTGGTTTGAGGTGTCATTCATGAAATTTGAGCCCTAGAAGTTGCATAAAACCTTGAGAGATTGGGTGTGCTAGTTTGAGGTGTCATGTTTGGCCATGGATTCCTAGAATATTTGTACTTAGAAGAAGTGGGTTGCAAATAATATTGTAGCAAAGAAGAGAAATAGATGACTTGGTGATTGCACATCAAAATAACCCTTCACATATTTTGTCAGTTGAACTCAAGGATAAATATGAAGCACTAAACTATTTGGTTGTTGTTTTTGAAGAAAAACCTCTCAAATCCGGCCATGTAAAGCATGACGATAAGTCTTTAAAGGATTCTTCAATAGGGGACCAACCAATCCTTTTATCACATGAGATATGAGACCTTGATATTGCAAATCTAGAATGTGATGATAAAGCTCTTGAAGAGCTTGTTACACCTCAAAAAGAGGAATGTATTGTAGATCATGATAGGAAGAATGATGAAGGCCTTGAAGAGTTGGTTGTACTTCATGAAGAAGATTCATTAGCACATCCAAAGAATGAAGAGCTTGAAGAACCCATTGTATCTCAAGAACAAGACTTGAATAATGAGATTTGCGAAGTTTCTATTGAGGATGACGTACTCTCTCTTGATCCTAAAGAAGAATCTTGTGATGCTCTTACCTACTTGCATGAGGAAGAAATTTCAATAGCCACCATATTTTCCATCCTCAACAAGGGTTTGGTAAGTCATTGTGATATACCGTTTCAAATTTATAAGTATATTGAAAAATCTTTTCAAGATTGTTTGTATATCAACCCTATCCAACAGTGGATGGACTTTTCATGCAGTGGAATAAATCAACCCGGGTATGAACTTGACATTCCATTATGTCATCAATGATCATACTCATTCTTCATGAACACATCTTTAGAGGTTCCAACATACACATGGGGGTATCTCACTGTTTTAATGTTTTGGTTTATTAACAAACACGAAGAGATTTCTCATGATTTATGATCCAATGGCATGGTTATATTGGCTCTTTTATTACAATTAGCATTATATCTTAATATTGTTAGAGTAGGCTATGAAGTATAAATTCAATGTTTTCATTGTGAAAGCATTATGTTTTATTTATGCTATGTTCCCTTTGGCATCTTGGCTCGTGCCTTATTTGTACACCCCCTTGAGAGTGAGTAGTTAGATCTGAGCACTCTCAATTTTTTTTGTAATAAATTCAAATTGGAGACTTGTAATAGGAGTGAAAAAGATGTGAATGTTTGGATCCATCGCACCATCTATTTCCAACGTTCCTAATTTTTTTGCAGGTACATCATGCACACCGACATCTCTTAGAGATTCTGGATTTCTCTTGCACCCTACAAGAGTTTGTAGTCCTCATATGGAGCCAAATTTTACAACCTGAAAATGCAAGGTTCATTCACATTTTTAGAGGCATTGTTTTCAACAACACTTTACTCAGAGATGTGAACTTTGGGATCTTGGTACGCGTCATTAGCATTGTATTGCCAATATGGTTTGAGCATCATCTGGTTTATCATGCATAGGAGAAATAGTTATGGAGATCCATGTGTTACCTTTATTTCACATGTTGGAGCATGTCTGCCTATTTGAAGGTGTGTTTTGTTATTGAGTTCATGTATTTGGAGGCAATATTACACATGTGGCAATTTTTCACCATTTGGGACACTTATCTACATATTTTGATGAATGTTTCTCCATTGGAGGATGCCTTTGGGGGTGTCTTCATAGTTCTCAATCATGAATTACATATTTGTAGGCATTCATCACCACCAAATTGTCATCTCAATGTATGAGGCAGACGTTACATATCTGGTGGTAATATAGACCCCTTGGCACATTCCATTAGCAAGACTACATACATGAAGATGAGCACCCACCTTCTAAGGAGGTATTGGAGAGTTTTATGGCATACTTGATGGCCAAATGCAAACTCTTAGAGGAATGCCCTTCATTGGAGGGGTATAAATTGACTTATGGACCATCCTAGAAAACCTAAACCATGGAAATATCACAAGAGCATCATCTGGTTTATCATGCATAGGAGAGATAGTTATAGAGATCCATGTGTTACCTTTCTTTCACATGTTGGAGCATGTCTACCTGTTTGAAGGTGTGTTTTTTTATTGAGTTCACATATTTGGAGTCACTATTGTACGTGTGGCAATTGTTCACCATTTGGGACACTTATCTATATATTTTGATGCATTTTTCTCGATTGGAGGATTCCTTTGGGGGTGGCTTCATAGTTCTCAAGCATGAATTACATATTTGTAGGCATTCCTCACCACCAAAGTGTCATCTCACAATGTATGAGGCATAAATTACATATCTGGGGGCAATATGGACCCCTTGGCACATTCCATTGGAAAGACTACATACATGAAGATGAGAACCCACCTTCTAAGGAGGTATTGGAGAGTTTTATGGCATACTTGATGGCCAAATGCACACTCTTAGAGGAATGGCCTTCATTGGAGGGGTATAAATTGACTTGTTGACCATCCTAGAAAACCTTAACCATCGAAACATTACAAGAGCAAAGAAGAGTTCCACCTTTTGAGTCTTGTATGGCATACTTCATAGTGAATGGAGGGGTCATAGTGAATGGAGGGGTTATGGTACCTTTTGAGGGAACATTTCAATTATGGGATTGACACATGTCAGCAATGAAGAATCTAACACTTCCTCCAAGTCTAAAGAAGCACCTAGATGAGGAGTTCCTTGCAAGAGAGAAAGATATGTGTCGCTATAAAACTATGGCAACATTTCTTTAATGGATTTATTCACCCACAATGAGGAGCAACCTACTCCAAGGAGGCTACAAGACATTTTGTTGAGATTTGATTATTATTTCTTGGAGGAAAAGATGGATCTATTACCTGCTAGAGTATTCTTTGTAGTATTTTATTGAAAAGTTGTTGAAGGGAGAATCTATATAAAGAGACTTCCTCTCATTTGAGAGGTAGAAATTCAAGGGGGCAAAAAATCCCCTAAGGCCAAAGACTTTGTAATTTCAAGTGAAGGGAGCAAGGGTTTGATATATTGGAGCTTCCATTTTCTTCTTTCTCGTGGAGCTCATATGTATGTAAGGTTTCCATTTATGTATTTCTGCCACATTTTTTTGTCAAGGGTTGTTCTTTGTTGAAAGAGAGGTTGAATTATGGTTGTAAAACCCTCTTTAAAGTTTCACCCCTTTTGTATTAGATCTGAATCTCAATGTAATAAGGGGTTGTTCATTCAATAGAAGGCTATTCATACTGCTCATATTTTATCTTTAATGTATTATATGCCTGCAATAAGTTGCATCCAGGGCAAAGAGGGGGGTCAGATGAGATTGAAATCGGCCTTTCCAAGATCCACATAGTCAAAAAATGTTTTTTTTCGGTAGACAAGGGGAAAACAAAAATAGAGGCAACTTGGTGAAACCATATCTCAATGCAAAAATTCTGGTTGGGATTGGTGGAACTACCACTCACCATTCTCAAGCTTTCTCATAGTGTTCCCTCTAGCTTAGTCTCATCTGGGTGCCCTCTAGCTCAGTCTCCTCCATGCGCCCTCTAGCTCAATCTCCTCTGCCCTTGATCTCCTTCTCCGATGTTCCCTTGTGTAGATGTCAGGGTTTGGGGAGTTACTCCTTCTGTGATCTCCTCAGATCTACTCGTGTTGTTCTCTCCTCATCTATCCTCGACTGATCTCTTGTTCTATCCTTGACTCTCCTCGACTCTCCTCATGTGCTCTCCTCGTTTTCTCTCTTCATGATGCGCAAAATTTAAAAAAAAAATTGGTATGGTTTATTATATATATTATAATTATATATATATATATATTATAACTTAATTTATATATTATATAATATATTAAAATTAATCATTAAATATTGCATCTATTACAACACTAATATATGACCAACCACTTATTCCACCACAACTCGGCATAGGTAGCACCCATGTCCTCCCTCTCACCCCAGTGATCTTTCTAGAAAGACCTTGGTAGAAAATATTTCCACCACTAATGATAGATAACCTAGATTCTATTTCCATATATCACTTCTTTACAAGTAAATAAGGCCAATATCCTCCAAAAAACCTTCATCACTCTTAGGTGTTAGCATAATCTCACCTTGTCAAGATGAATCAATAGAAACTTAACAATTGGAGTCTCATTTCACTTACATTTTCTCTACATTTGTCAACCCCTCCATGGTTAATGATTTATCATGCACATGTGACATAGATGGAAGAAAAAAAAAACACCCACAAGCCTCGTCATCCTATAAAAACCTAACCACTACAACCCCCATTTTCCATTCAAATGAAGACATACTCTAGCCATGCATGATCCATACTATACTTGGGATACAATGTGTTATAGATTCTTTTTTCTCCTGTAGGATGCATGCACCCCAACTACCTTCACCTAGATAATTCACAATCAAGGACACATGTTCTATCCCTCTCAGTCATGTTGATTGGATTAAACATCTCATAACAACCCCTGATGCATTTAAGGAAGAAAATATCTAACATTTCACCCACTATCAAAGTGGATATCTCTGTTAGACTTCATGTTATTGATAACATTCTCTTAGGAGATGCATATCCCCCTAAAGCAATATTCTAGTGAAAATATATTTCCAAGATTTTTACAACATATTTAATTGGTATTGTTTAAAATATCCTAAACTATATTTCACCATCATTGAGCACTACATCGACACATGGATCGACATACCCCTTATATGATAGAAACAAAGATCTGCACACCCCTTAAAAGACATGTCCATCAAATAAAAGATTTATAAAGTTCATAAAGTAAAATCCATTTACCCAATTTCATATACCTCATGGGTATCCAACCTACTAGTACAAAAAAACATGACACCATTCATGTGTGTAGTGATTTTCATGATTTGAACTAGGCTTTCTTGAAATAAAACTGGGTATCCAACCTAGTCCATGTAAACAAAAAACATGGTAGCATTTGTGTGTGCATTGATTTTCATGATTTGAAATAGGTTTGCCTAAAATACAACTTCCCTACCCCCTTCATAAACGAAGTCATGATGCATGTGCAAGAGATGAGGCCCTATCCCTTATGTATGGGTTTTTTTAAGGTATAATAAAATCTAGATTTGACATTCTGATAATGAAAGAACATGTTCACTACATTGGGGGCACCTTCACCTACCATGTTATACCTTTAGTGTGTAATGTTCTATGTTTTTTTATGATTTATCCCACGCTTACCTTGATGATCTCACTAATTGGTCAAATAAATGACCACAACACTTACAATACCTATGAACTATTTTATTATGTTCTTACCCTAGGTCACATATGTTCTTACAAGACACCTCTTGCTGCGACCTAGGGTCCCAATTTTCAAGTCTTCCCCTAAACAAGACACCTTATGAGTTTTGGATTTAGAAAAAGTTTTGTTGATACCAACCTATACTACAAGAATGTTAATGGTAAGTCCCTAATTTTTTGTTCTCTACCTATGAACTTATAAGACTTAACCCCTATCATGATTATCCCTTAACTCTTATAATCCTTAGTGCATGTAATCATTATAACACAATGAATTTAACTACTATTACCAATGTACTGACAAATTGATATCATTCATATCACCCATAACCCCTACCCAATATAACCCCTAACCTCTATTTCCCCATCACATCTAACATCTAACACAAAGCCCATTTAATCTATACAATGAATACTCCTTAACTCTTATAATCATTAACCACCCAAACCCCAAACCCTTATAACTACTGAAAGTATTATCACTAGAATCCTTAATCCATGTAAAACCTAATGAACATAAACCCTAACTAACCCATTATACCCAACCCTTAAATAATAATCGTAATAGTAATAATAATAATATAATAATAATAATAAGAAGAAGAACAATAATAATAATAACAATAACAATAAAAATAACAATAACAATATATATTTTAAGTTCACGTCCAAGACAAACACCAAATTGGTGTATGAGATACCCTTGTTTGTGGGACAAGGTACTCCCTCAGTGTAGTGATTTGATTGCTAAAATCTACGGACATGTACATATCCTACCCCCCTCTGGATTTGGAGATGTGACCTCCAAGAAGGAAACACATGTTCTTAACAATTAGGCCCACTCAGGTTGTACTCCTATGACCATTAACAAGTATACCCACTATAACCATTAAAACATATAGCTCCTAACCCCTATAATGAACATTTATCATAATCACTATCACCACTAACAAATTTAATTCCTAACCTCTATAATACCTTACCCATATCATTCTTAATCCTTATAATTTCCATAATTATGTAAATCCCAGTTACCATAACTCCTAAGAAATTTAACCCCTAACTCATTTAAAACATAACTATTATGATCATTATCACCCTCTACTCTTAACCTTTATCACCCTTAACCCTTAAGCTAGTAACCCATATAACCCAACAACTAGCCACTAACAACTATAAATACCAAACCCTAATTGATAGCAATAATAATCAATATTTCCCTTAATCTATAACCAAGATAATCTTTAACTAGCCCTAATATCCCATATCTCCCTTCACTAATATAAACATTAATGAACCCCTATAACCCCCTACCCTTATAAAACTTATAACCCCAACCAACTTCCATAACCCCTAAAACCAACATAAACCCCAACCCCTAATAATAATCTCTTATAACTCTTATAACCCCTAGCATCTAGAAGGTATAGTTTCTAACCCCTAACCCCTAAGCCAAAATTAGGTCTCGATCTTGTTGTGAGAAGATTAAAGAAATGTCTGGGAAAAGGATTCATTTCGATTGGCTTGTAGGTGAAATGGATTGCTGGCTTATAAAGTAAGGGTAACCCACTCTTCTTTCTCGATTAAGGGTAGATCTTCTTCTGATGACTCTTCTTTCGTATGTTGATATTCTTGTACAACTTGCTAATATGTACATAAGAGATAGACTCGCTCTGTTTATAGACTTTAGAAAGTAGGTTCAATGTGAGTAGCTCAATGCACGATTCATACGGTGAAATGTCTACTCCTCGGATCAACAGGTGAAATGCCTTAAGTATTGGAAATAATCGGTTGAGTAGGTAGCGTCTTAAGACAAATATCTACCTATGGTGGAATGCAAGAGAGAGTTCATTTATGTCCTCGACCAACTCTATTATCTACGTATTTACAACAGGAGTAACCATTCCATAAATCCATGGAAATGAAGCTTAGAGAGGTGATCTGGTAGCAAACCTTAGACTATGAAGCACTACCCTTAAGATGCTGAGAATGCCATAGATATAGTTATCTAGCAAGATAATGCCCGGAGTCGTCTAAGAAAGATGAGCCCACTCCCAATGGAAATTAGAAGAATCCTCCTGGGAGAACCAACATCTATAGGACAAGAGTCTAATCAGCCAGAGAACATGGGAGGAAGGATATTTCATTCCAGTTGAACAAAGGGTGAGGAAAGGGCCCGGGGCGGAACAGGTAATAGAAGAAAAACCCATTTTATGGGTTATACAGAAGGGGAAAGAGGAAAAACAACCTATACAGGAGCAGATGGAAATGGAACCCCACAGTCAAGAGGATTATGAGGAACCACAGAAGACATGCAACCCAAGTTCCTCCACTAGTCAAGAATATACCAAACCAATAGCGCCTTGAGAGAGACCGAGTGAGTAATTCAAACATCCATTGATTATGATCTTAGTAATGCAGTCAGTAGCGGCTATTATCTAGGAATTCGAAACAAAGGAAAAAAGACATCAGTAGGAAATGGAGATCAAATGATTAGGCTGGAAGAAACCATCCCTATCCAAACAATCCAAAAGGATGGTTACTTATATTCCTTCCACCCACCCAAGCAGATTTACAGCATATCAGGAATACAGATTCTCCGGGGCAAGCTCATATAACAGAAAGAATTGATCGATTTCTATCGAGCGAGGGTGAATTATGAGCCATTAGTTTTTCCAATATCCCGAAGGTCTTCCCAGTGGTCAGTGGAACTTGAGATTCCTATCCTTAAGAAACCTCTCAACTCTCCTGAGAAAATGTGACTAAGGCTAACCTCTTGGAGGAATGGTTAGGAAATGGACTTCCCCCCTCTTCTCCACAATGAGGCGGTAAACTAATTCTAAAATCTCTTCAGTCGACCTACCAGAGTGAACTCTTATGAGGGGGGAAACATTCTGAGTTGCATTCCCTCCCATGCAAGCTTGACCAAGTAGGTCACTATGGAAGAGCCTCAAAAAGTGGTCTTCGATATGAAGCAGGGGGAGAATTTGTATAAGATATTTGGAGAATGATAATTTTGAAGAATGGTGACAAAGTGGTCCTAGTACAATTTCCTTGTAAAATTTGTATAAGATATTTGGAGAATGATAATTTTTAAGGTGCTAGGCCTATTCCTACATGCCACGGAAAGATTGCCTCTCATTGATAGTCAGTGTATTGATCCCTTTTAGTTTTGGGTTGTTAGTATTTTCAATTGCATGCACCTTTCAATCTAGTCAAAGTTCAATTAATGTCTCTTGTTATTGTAGGGTTATAAATCCTCATGATCCTAATGCCCATATGCCTCCAACCTTGTGATATAATGATCGTTGGGTGACAACTGTCATGAAGGGTGACGACTAAGACTAGGGGAAGCTTTCAATTCAAGGCTAGGAATGACCAGGCCCACATCAAGTGAAGGAAGAAAATTAAGAAGGTACATGTGTTGTCCCATTCAATGTCAACAACAACGTATCCATTCACTACGAACAAATCGATGAATCCACTAAATTAGGGTTTATGGTTTACATGATGAATCGATGATGGAAGAAAGTGGGCGCGTGAGTCAAATTTGAGTCCATAAACCCTCCCATATTGTTATGGCATGTGAATATCCATGTCAAATTTCAATGCATTCAGAAACAGTTTGAAAAAATTTCAATGTTGGCCCCATTCATAGGTCATTGTTGCCCGTGTCTAGTCCTAGTACAATTTCCTTGAAAAATTTGTATAAGATATTTGGAGAATGATAATTTTGAAGGTACTAGGTGTAAGGTAGCTAGAGAGGTAGTGGGGGGTCCCAGAGGGCCCATAGTGATAATTGTGGAGGCCATTCAATGTAACATGTACTAGGTCCACTATATTATTAAATAAGGCCCAGTATGGTAGTTAGATATAATAAATTGGTAGTTATATATAATAAATGTAAGATGACTTCTTAGAAGGTTCTACTTCTAGAAGATTCCTCCTCTAGAATGTTCTTAGGTGATGATAGCACTATATGAAGCGGTTCAAGCAATGTAATGGGACATGAAGAGAATTATTGTATTGTGAGTTGTAGCTCAATAGGAGGACGCCCCCTCGAAGAGGCAAGTGAACAGGAGAGGATCCCTTCCTTAATAGGATGTTAAGAACTTGAATAGATCTACAAATATAATCACCACAAATACTGAATACACAATAGATCCGCAAAGTAAGATAGAAGAACAATATGCAAAATCTCTTTTATTACTATCAAACCCTTAGGGTAGGGAAACACCGTACAATGGATATTATTATGGAAGGGATCCTCTCCTGTTCACTTGCCTCTTCGAGGGGGAATCTTCCTATTGAGATACTACTACAAATACAATAATTTTCTTCATGTCCCATTACATTGCTTGTGTTGGCAAATATTGAACAAGCAACGAATGCGTGTTGATGGTTGTTTTCATTAATGGAAACAATGGAGATGGAAGGATAAGAAGGATAAAATCCCTTGGGGATTCGGACGTAAAAGCTCAGGAGGAACAAAATTGAAGAAAACGCACGTAGCAAAGCTCAAGATACAGGAGTTTGCAGAGAAGAAGGGAGACGAAGAGTCAGTGATCGTTGGATTCCATTCAAATTTTCCGAAAGGCCGACAGATGTCAGATCTGTGAAGCTGCGAGAGAGATAAGCCATCGGAGAATCAGGGATCGGGACTTTGGAATGTCCAATTCACTCGACAACAAAAACCCTGAAATCGCGATATGTGATTTCGTGATTTGATCGCAGCCGTTAAAGCAAGCTTTAGATATGGACCGTTGATTTTTCTCATCGGAGAATTGGGAATCGGAGTTTCACGAGTCTCGTGAAAAATGACAACGAAAACCCTGAAATCACGATATGCGATTTCCCAATGTAATCACAGCCGTTGGATAAGAAGTTCTCTGAACCGTTGATCCAACTCACGACAGTAGACCACATCAGCAAGGGACACGTGGCACAACCAAGGAATGATAGGTGTCAGGCAGATTCAACACTTAAGGCACATGTAAGTCACGAATCAGAGTGACACGTGACATGATCTAACACGTGTCAAACCATGTGTGACATCAACAGAGGCATCAACGATCGGGAGTTTGATATGACAAAGTCACTTGACATCGAAAGTCTCAAAATCCCGGAGGGATCGGGACCGTCCATCTAAGGGACAGGTGTCGAAGATCAAGGTGTCGTTGGCATTTTGTTCATCAGGAAATCGGGGATCCCGTTGACAAGAGTTTTGTGCAAGTCAGAATCGTGATCCGCGAAACCCCGATGAGTGGGGGCCAGCTATCAGCACAACAGAGCAGGAGGACAGAGGCATAGTGGAGGCCAGCTGTCATTGTAATGAAGCATCGGGATTTGCACGATCGGGAATCCCGCGGTTGTATGTGTTGAGGTATCACAAACCCCGTAGCCCCGAAGAGATAAGGCTGTGGTCACGGGTAACGGTCTCGTGGACCAGGCATCGGCCAGGAGGGCTGAAGCGCATCGTGAATCGGGAAATCGCGAATCCCGTGGACATAAACATTATGTTATCGTAAGTGTCGAAACTCCGATGGAGTGATAATACCAAGGTCACGGAGTGATGGTCACGTTGACTGGAAGCTAAGCTCAGGAGGGCTAGCAAATGTAAGAGATGAAACCCGGTCTAAAAGGAAAGAATTATAAAGAGTATCTAATGGTGCGGATAAAGTTTGAAACTAATCGGAGGGCTGTTGTTCTTCCTCACAGTTTAACGCTTCAGTTATGAATCCATTAAGAGAAATGGATTGATAATGACAAATCGGTTAGTGTTTCAGTTTCCATGACAGATGTCCTTGTATTACCTATGGGAAGGGGAAGTGGAATCGTCAAGGAAGCGTGTATAAACGAAAATGAGGGAGACTGAATTTGGTTGTTGTTCTGAAGGGAAAAAGAATGAAGCAGTAAGAAAAATATGTGTGGTGTGACATCTGAGAGGAGGTACAAAATGAGATGAAATGGAGAGAAGAATGATAGAGCAGAGTAGAAGCAGAGCAGAATGATAGAGGAGAGCAGAAGCAGAGCAGAACGATAAAACAGCATAAGCAGAGCAGAACGATAAAGTGAGCAGAATGATAGAGTAGAGTAGAAGCAGAGTAGAATGATAGAGGAGATCAGAAGTAGAGCAGAACGATAAAACAACATAAGCAGAGCAGAACGATAAAGCAAGTAGAAGCAGAGAAGAACGATAGAGCAAGCAGAAGAAGAGCAGAATGACAGAACAATGTGATGCAAAGGAGACTTGCTGGATGGATAGAGAAGGAGAAGAATTACAAAACAGAAAAGAATGGTAAGAAGTGATTTATCTACATAAATTGTATGTTTATTCATCCTTTAATCTTTTAGGGTGGTTGGGAGGTGCTCGGGAGGACTGTTGTCCTCAGAAGTTCAAGTGGGTTCTTGAACACAGGAAGTTGTAACTTCCATCTGGTTGTTTTCAGAGAAACAAGGGTGGAGGGGTGGTGCTAGGGAGAACAGGTGTTCTCTGTTATGAAAATTGGAGCCTGTGTAACTGGGAGTTGATGCTTCCATCCAGTTGGTGCTGGAACTTTCAGGAAGTTGGTGCTTCCATCCAGTTGGTGCTGAAATACTCAGGGAGTTGGTGCTTCCTTCTAGTGGGTGCTAGAGAAACCAGAGAGTTGGAGCTCTCAAACAAGTTGCAGCTT
>ML779695.1:266060-288373 GCA_009831015.1 Picea engelmannii | reverse complement strand
TAGTGCTACCATCACCTAAGAACATTCTATAGGAGGAATATTCTAGAAGTAGAACCTTCTAAGAAGTCCTCTTACATTTATTATATCTAATTACCCATTTATTATATCTAACTACCATAGTGGGCCTTATTTAATAATATAGTAGACGTAGTCCACCTTACATTGAATGGCCTCCACTATTATCACTATAGGCCCTCTAGGCCCCCCAACTACCTCTCTAGCTACCTTACACTAGGCCTATTCCTAGACACCATGGCGAGATCACCTCTCATTGACAATTAGTGTATTGATCCCTTTTAGTTTTGGGTTGTTAGTGTTTTCAATTGCACGCACCTTTCAATCTAGTCAAAGTTCAATTAATGTCTCTTGTTATTGTAGGGTTATAAAGCATCATGATCCCAATGCCCATATGCCTCCAACCTTGTGATATAATGATTGTTGGGTGACAACTGTCATGAAGGGTGACGAGTAAGATTAGGGGAAACTTTCAATTCAAGGCTAGGAATGACCAGGCCCACATCAACTGAAGGAAGAAAATTAAGAAGGTACATGTGTTGTCCCATTCCATGTCAACAAAAACGCATCCATTCACTACAAACAAATCGATGACTCCACTAAATTAGGGTTTATGGTTTACATGATGAATTGATGATGGAAGAAAGTGGGTGTGTGAGTCAAATTTGATTCCATAAACCCTCCCATATAGTTAAGGCATTCGAATAGTCTATCCATGTCAAATTTCAATGCATTCAAAAACAGTTTGAAAAAATTTCAATGTTGGCCCCATTCACAGGTCACTGCTACCCGTGTCTAGTCCTAGTACAATTTCCTTGCAAAATTTGTATAAGATATTTGGAGAATGATAATTTTGAAGGTGATAGGCCTATTCCTACACACCACATTGAGATCACCTCTCATTGACAATTATTGTATTGATCCCTTTTAGTTTTGGGTTGTTAGTATTTTCAATTGCACACACCTTTCAATCTAGTCAAAGTTCAATTAATGTCTCTTGTTACTGTAGGGTTATAAAGCCTCATGATCCCAATGCCCATATGCCTCCAACCTTGTGATATAATGATCGTTGGGTGACAACTATCATTAAAGGTGACAACTAAGACTTACCTTTACCAATCACTAAGTCTAAATTGTCACCTATATTTCTATTATTCATTTAGGATATTAGTAATATATCCTCAAGTGATGACTAACTCATTAGTTAAGATTGCCTAGCTTAGTCATCATTAATGATTTTAGGATCTAGAGAAAATCTCTCTATGAGGTGGCATCACCCATTGTACTATAAATATGTAACATTGGAGTGAATAATTAGTGTTGGCTATTGAGCCTTTTCCACCATGTTGCTATTCTTGTTTCTATTTTTATCAATTGTTGTTGTTCTTGTTTATGATTTGGTATCAGAGCTCTTATGGTCATAAGGGCCTAATAGCTTCACCATGATAGTTTTCATGGTTGGTGAAGAATTCAAGCTCAAATGGTAGATGCTGCTCACAACAACAAAATGCACCCGAAGGACGATGAAGGATTTGAAATCTAAGATCTGGAAAATGAGAGACACAGATCTATCCAGTGATATATATTCATCCACGCCCTCACCGTTTTGGTCTGACCTATTGGGTTTCTAGTTCACAGGTTTATCATTGTGTGAAGAAGAGAATCGCCCATCAAAACAAAAAAAAAAAATCTCGGTGATGTGCTCTCCTCATGGTATTGCTTCTAAATGCACATATTATTATTTTTTGTTGCGTAACATGTGGATTTGTTGAGCGAATTAAAATCCAAGAATTCACTGAGCGACTTGACAGATTTTCTAAGCACTCTGATCATCATTTCTAATTTCTGGAAATGAAGATTAAAGAAATTCTTGCACAGATTTATACATTATGCATTTCATATTGTTCTTTAATCTCCTTGCCCATCGCCAATCTATCTAATCTGAATACCCTTCAACAAATATATATCTTATTTTTTTTCTCTGTGAAGAATTCCTGAAAAGCTTTAGATTTTATCATTCTTGAAAATGCAATTTTGGCAATCCCCATGCCTGCTTTCATATGGATAAAATGAGATTTCAAATCCCTGAACTCAACTTGTGTGAGAAGACTCTCGATCCATGGGATGTGAACTTCGCCCAATTCGCTACGTTTTCTCTATGTGATTCGCTGGGGGAGTTCAAATTTTTAAATTATTTTGTGTACCACGAGATTTACAGCCCAATTCTTGGTAATGAGATTTTACATCTGGAACAATCATTTTCAAATCCGCTGCAATATCTGATGGGTGTGTTTCAAAACCATCTTCCATAAGATTTAGTACAAGGATATAACTGATAAGTAGGTCTGTTTTTTCCCTTGATCGAGTACTCTCTTTTGAATCTGTAAATAGCTTCAAAAATTTAGAAAGTGTAACACCAAGAATTTTTTATGACTCTATTAGACATGTCATTTCTTTTTCATCTGTATCATGCTCTAGTGTAGTCCTTGCCTTCAATAAACTTTTAATGGCATGAAGTGGCATAGCCTTAAAGTTCAAAAGATGGGTTATATATGACAATATATGAGCAATCCTATCCTATCCTTTACCACTCTCGGATCCCAATTTATGTATACAACTGCGAACGAAAAGAGGATACTCACTTCGCTGAAATTTTGCAGTTACTTGACCGTTTGTTCCTGCTGCAATCAACTCACCGATATTAGGTTGTTGATCCCATTCCTCTTTGAGTATAATATTCTCTAGAAGATAAACCTTTTCTGGTTTTGTGGCCGATCCATCGTAAGGAGGAATATTTATGACTATATTAGCATTAGCTTGAGCAAGTGCTTCATTACTTGTCAATACAGTTGTATTCTTTGCTGCTTCTTCAAACATTTTTCCAATCCCTCTTTGATCTCCTAGGGCTTCTTCCTTTAATATTGATTGTAAAAGGGTTTGAAGCTTTGATGAGAGTTTGGTGAAGGTTTTTCACCACAAGAGTTTCGAGTTATTTGTATTTAGGCTTTGTCATGAGAAGGATACTATAATAAAATTGATTTTTTTTCTCAATGTGCTAGATCCGCACGAAATTGAATAAGGAGATCTTAGGTACACCTTGTGCTTGTGTGATGGTGGTTTTCTTATGATTGCTTTATGTGGTGATTTTGTGTCGAGTTTTGACACAAAGCTTATGATTTACTCTACAACTATACGCACATGGAATCCACAACAAGATAAGCACACAAATTAATTCCAGTGAAACACATACATGAAGTTCAAACTAAAATTCATGTCATTCAAGAAAATGTGAAGAACATTCTCAAGAAATCAAGTCGTTAACCACATCAGTAATGGACAAATCAAAGTTTTTGAACTCAACACATCATGGATCATTTTTTGAACTTGTCTTTTTGAAATCAAGTTGAGTTGAATTGAATTTGTCATAAGGTGCATTTTTGGCTGAGCCTGACACCCTAGAGTCATTTTGAGTTGTAATTGACAAGGATGAGTACCTGAAACTAAAATCATTGTAAACATCAAGTTTTGGATGCATTTTCGGTGGTAACCGACATCCTCAACTTCTTGGAAGAAAGAAATAAAAGTTCAAGCGAGCGAGTACAAGCAAGCGAGAAACAAATTCAAGCGAGTGAGAAGAGCAAGTGAACGAGAAGTTCAAGCAAGGCAAGTTCAAGTAAGCATGAATAGCAAGTGAGCGTGAAGTTCAAGTGAGTGATTCAAGTGAGTGAGTTGCAGATAATCCTTCTTCTATCGAGTCAAATTGTAATCAGGATCTACCTGCACAAGGAGACCTCTTTTAGTGTTTTGAAAATGGCTCGAAGTCTCGAATTATTAGAGTTACTGAACACTCTAATAAACACCAATGAAGACAACATAGTGACATTGAACAAAACAACTCGTCAATTAGTTCTAACTTGTTTTCAATTAACGCAAGCTAAAGTTAGACTTCTTCAATCTCTATCTCATCTATTGAATGATGAGTTGATAGATCTCAAAAATCAACAACCAGTGAAGTGTTCTCAACTAGTTTTTGTTCAGCACAAGCCTCTCTATGATGTTGATGATGATGATTCTTTTGATCAACATTCAGTGAAGGAACAACACAGTGATACAACTTTAGAATATGTTTCAGACGAAGTTGAATCCATTCATGAACCTACATTTCAAGAGTTTTCTTTTGATTTCAGTAAAGAAAACCTTTCAATGATGCATCAACATCCAGTAAATCCACTTCCATGGATTTCAAAGCAACAAGTTCAGAATACTCTTTCCAAGCCCATCATCAGACCTTGGGAAGAAATCATCTACACAAAGAATAGAATAGGACTTGGATATGACAAGGAAGTTACCTTTCATATTCCTGATTATTCCAGACCAATCAAGTTCCAAAGTGTTGGATTTCTTCAAGAAGCTTCAACTTCACTTGTTCAAGTTCAGCATCAAAATGATAAGTGCCAACATTGTAATCGAGTTGGTCACAAGGAGAATCAGTGTTTTGATCTCCATCCTTGCCAGCATTGTGGCAAGCATAACCATTCTTCAGATAGATGCTCAACATTGAAGAAAACTGCAAGATTGAAGATTCACTATGAGTGGATTGATCCTTGGAAATGGTCATCAACAACCAAGCGATTATATAAGTCTTACTGTAGAATTCAATCTCAATTAAAGACCAATATTGTAGCACATAAAATTTTTGTACCTCACATAAGTGGTCCCCTTATGGTGTATCTTTCGAGCATGGCCCTCACGGGATGAGATAACATGTGGTTTTTTCTGCATGCCCACTTTGTGTTGTACTCAAATAGAACAAGTATGGTACTCTCTTAATCCTAGAAGGGGGGAGTACAATGATGAAACTCTCATACACCTTAAGGGGGGGAGTTCAAAATTCCAGTGAAGATGGTTCATGAAACCACTTGTGGTCTCTCCTTTCAGCTGACAAAGGGGGGAATTGATGATGGAATTGAAAATGATTGTCAGACAGAAAGTTTCAACAACAAAAAACATCAAGTATGCTAGATTGATGCAGGAGCATCGTCAACATCAAGCGAGTGTGGGGAAAGCGCCACACATTTTGAGCATATGTCAAAATTGTTTAAACTTTTGAAGAATGGATTGGCCAAACTTAAATGTGATAGTTAAGAAGAGGTGTACTTATGCATTGTATTGGACCTTGAGTGATCCTCTCTCGTCCATAGTAGGTAGGAGGAATTTATGTAATTTAGGTAGAATTGAATGCTAGATTAGACAGTTTTAGAAGAAAGGAGGGAAAACGGATATAGACACCCTCATTGTGCATTGTAAAATAATTCAGGAATAGTTAGAAGCATTAGAGCATCGAAGAGGAGCAGAGAGTTGTATAGAAACACCCATGTATTGATATTTGGATTAATAGAGAAAGATTGATTCGAATTCAAGGTTTTTGTGTTGTCCTCTGTGTATTGATGTTATTCTCTTGAATGCTTTCTTCCTGGTATACATTTGCTTTTATATGTTGTGTATGTGATTTCATGGTTTGAGTTGAAGTCTGAAGGAAGAAGGAATGAGTTTCAATTGTCTCTCTATTTGAGCAAGGATTCCTGCAAGTAGTGCAGTTGAAGTTGTCCGCAAGGCGTGTATTGACAGAAGGCTCAGATAGTTAACTCTTGTTCTCATTCACTTTGGAGTGAAATTGGCTATACGAGTTTTGCAAGGAGTGCACAGGCTAAGGAGAGTCTCAGTCGTGAATATGAGTGAAGTATTGAAGGACTGCTACTGTAGGTGTGGGCAAAGTCAAAATAACTCAACACTTGGAGGTGTTTGAGAACTTCCGCAAGGAGTGCGTGCAAAGAACCTCTGTGAGGTTGAAAGTGTGAGAAATCTTAGGAGGGATAAGGCTTTCAATTCCATCGAGAAGAAGCACAGAGAGTCTGTGCATAGAGTGGTTGAATAGGCGCTGCAAAGTTACGTGCAGAAGGACCAGTTTTCATAGAGAAATATCGGGTTCACTCATAGAAGATATCCAAGAGGGAGGTGGATGGTTAGGATCTATCAAAGGAGAAAAGGAGGTTACAGTCGCTTTGGGAGTTTAAGCTCGAGGAGTCATGTGCTGTTGGATCGTGGATCAGTTACCCATCAGCCATTGGATCTGACAAAAGTTGCATGAGGGTTACCATCGGGATTCGAAGGATCGAAAATCCCGTGGTCGAATGTTTTTCGACATTTGAAACCCCGAAGCCCGGGAATATCGGAGTCGTCTGACAGTTGGACACATGGTAGAGATCAAGGCATCAGGAATTCAAGAAGTCAGAATTTCCATGGACAGAAGGTCGGGGAAGTTCATAGTGAAAAACCCGGCAGAATCTGAGTCATCCATTCGGGAGGACAGGTGTCAGGAATCCAAGGAGAGTCAGGATATCTGGCATCAGGAAATCAAGTTTCCTGAGGATAAGAAAATTGGGACATTACAAGTCTCGAAACCCCAGAGAAGTTGGGACCATTCATTTGAGAGGATGCGTGGAAGAGATCGGCATCATCGAGGAAAGTCTCGACAAGGAGTCATCCATCGGTGTTTGGGGCCATCAGGATATCGGGGATCCCAATGAAAAAGTGTTTATGCACTTTGGTTTCATGAACCGCAAAACCTCGAAGAGGGGGAAGGAGTAACCATGTAGCCAGCTGTCAGCACGTCAGAAAGGAGGGAGGCGCCATAGTGGAAGCCAGCTGTCATCCTGACGGAGAATCGAGAATTCCACAGGTAAGTGTTTTGCAACATTTGAAACCCCGTAGCCCTGACGGGGATAAGACCATGGTCACGGGTTAACGGTCGTATGGGCCAAGACCTATAGCCAGGAGGGCTATCGCGAAATAGGTGCGTTGGGATTCGAGAAATCGTGAGTCCGAAGGGCATGTGTATTTCGACATTGGAATGCTAAAAACCCCAATGGGAGTTATAGCTACGGTTGTATAAGGAGAGGTCACGTGGATCAAGAATTTATCTTGGAGGGAAAATGGAGGTTGGAAGCACATCAAGATTTTGAAGTCCAAAACCCTGACAGAAGGGATATAAGGTTGAGGTCTTATAGAGAGTGGTCGTGTGGACCGAAGGCTTAGCCAGGTGGAGCTAAGGAAACAAAGGAGCGCATCAGGGATCGGTGATCCAATTTGCCAGAACATCATAGGTGTCATAATCCCGATAACAGGAACCCCGATAACAAAGAAAAGAGGCCAGTGCTAATTTTGTGATCGTTAAGGGAGGTCATTTGGAGAGTTGTTGTGGGTGTGGAAAATTCCTGATAGGGAATCAGAGAGATTTTCAGTTCTTCGGGCCGAGGAAGAAGAAAAGGTCCTGTGAGCGGACGTGCCCTGAGGGTGCGCCTGCGTCAAGTGGTATTAGAGAATAGATAAGTTTCTTTTCTTTATGTAGCAGAGAAAAAGGAGAATTCACCATGCTAACAAGGAGAAGGGATCGACAATCACCCGATTCAGAGGAGGAAAGGGAGATGCCTAGAGGTAGAGGTAGGCAAGTGCAGAATCTAGACATGGAGAGAGAAGTGTGTAATCTTCGTGCCAGAATGGAGGACATGGAGACATCACACATGCAAAATGCTGATGTAGGGGATATCAGTGAGTCCGAGAATGAAGATGATGCTGGACATGGAGAATAAGAAATCCCAACAGAAGATGCAACGAGTGAACGCTTGCTTAAAAGTTGTTGCAAGAATGAGTACAAAGGTGAAAATGGACATTCCAGTTTATGAGGGAAATCTGGATGGGAAAGAGCTTCTAGATTGGATTAGAGCTCTAGACGCTTACTTCGACTATGAAGATATCGAAGAGGACAAGAAGTTCATGCATGTCGTCACAAGATTAAAAGGACATGCAGCCTTGTGGTGGGATGAGCTACAAGATGACAAGCATTGCCAAGGCAAGCAGAAAATTAAGAGCTGGGATAGGATGATCGCAAAGATGAAGGTGAAATTCATTCCCAGGGATTATCAAATTTCTCTGTTCAAGAGAATGAAGAACCTAAGACAGAGGTTGATGACAGTAAAGGAATATACTGAAGAATTTTACAGGTTGAATATCAGGGCAGGTCATCGTGAAAGCAATGACGAAAAAGTGGCCAGATATATGAATGGCTTGAGATATGATATCCAGGATGAAATGAGTATGGAAACCATCCAAACGATGGAGGATTCTTATCAAATGGATTTGAAAGCAGAAGAAAAGTTGATTTGTAAACAAGGTCAACGAGACCGAGGCAGAAGTCAGCCTAGAGGCAAATTAGTTTCCCAGGAAAGAACCCAGAAGCCCCGGGATGACTGGAAGAAACCTCAGACTCGGACAGAGAGAGACGAAAGTTCACAGTGAGGGCAATACACAAAGCAAAGAGAACAACATACTGAGGAACGAGGAGGATATGCCGATAATAATAGGTTTCTTTGTACCAAAGGTAGAGGAAGAGGAAGAAGTGGAGTAATCACATGCTTCACATGTGGAAAAAATGGGCACAGCTCATTCGAGTGTCCAGAGAAAAAGAAGGATAGAGGAGAGACTCACATCACCGAGGCACAGAGGTGAGATGTTGAGGCAGAATACACTGAATGTGGGAGATCGCTGGTGATGCAAAAAGTCCTTTTGACACTGGAGAAAGAAGTGGAAAGTTCAATCCAATGGACCCGACTTTTCAAAACAACTTGCAAGACCAAGGATAGAGTATGCAAGGTCATTATGGACAGTAGTAGCACAGATAATCTCGTTTCAACCGATATGGTAGAGAAGCTGGAGCTGGAGACAACTGATCACTCGAGTCCATACAAATTTTCATGGCCACAGAAGGGACATCAGGTAAATGTCACTAAACAGTGTTTAGTTGACATTAAGATAGGAGGATATAATGATAAGATTTTATGTGATGTTATTCCTATGGACGTTTGTCATCTATTGCTGGGTAGACCATGGCAATACGATAGAAATGTGATTCATGATGGGAGGATGAACACATACACCCTGGAGAAGAATGGGAGAACCCATATGTTGCATCCAATTGAGGATAAGGAGGTGAAACCAGAGGTAAGAAACACAGTACTTCTCATGAGTGGGAAGGAAATTCTTACAGAAGTTAAGAAGAAGGAGGATCCACAATTCTTTGTGGTCAAAAAACCGAGAATTGTTCTGACTAGCACAAGAGTGGATGATTTTCCAGAAGAAGTTTAGGGACTGCTTGAAGATTTCATTGATATTATAGTGGACGAACTACCTCGTTCGTTACCACCGATGAGAAGTGTAAGTCATCACATTGATCTCATACTAGGAGCTAGTTTACCAAACAAAGCCGTGTACAGATTGACACCGCAAGAGAATGAAGAGGTCAAAAATCAAGTCCAGGATTTATTGGATAAAGGTTTGGTCAGGGAAAGCTTGAGTCCATATGTTGTTCCGATAGTATGCAGTCTGAAGAAAGATGGAGGTTGGAGGATGTGCACTGATTCAAGAGCCATCAACAAGATAACTATCAGGTATAGATTCTCATTGCCAAGGATGGATGATTTGATGGATTGCTTAAGTGGAGCAAATTTTTTTTCAAAGATTGATTTGAAGAGTGGATATCACCAGATTTGCATGAGAGAAGGTCATGAATGGAAAACAACATTCAAGACAAACGAAGGTTTGTATGAATGGCTTGTTATGCCGTTTGGTTTAACAAATGCACCGAGTACCTTTATGAGGTTGATGAATGAAGTCCTAAATGATTTCATCGGGAAATTTGTTATCGTATATTTGGATGATATACTGATTTTCAGTAAAACAGAGGTTGAGCATCTGAAGCATTTAGCCACTGTGATGAAGAGATTACAACAAGAGAAGTTGTTGATAAACATGAAGAAGTCCTCATTCATGAAGACATAACTCATTTATTTGGGGTTTTTTATTTCGGAAAATGAGTTGAGGATGGATCTAGATAAGGTGGAGGTAATCAAGAATTGGCCATCACCGAGGAACGTATTTGAGGTGAGAAGTTTTCATGGACAGGCTAGTTTCTACCGGAAATTCATCAGTAATTTCAATGGAATTAGTGCAGCAATGATGGATACAGTGAAGAAAAGACATAAATCTTTTCACTGGACTGAAGAGGCTGAGAAGAGTTTCAATTTGTTGAAACAAAATATTACGGAACAACCAATTCTGGTGTTGCCAGATTTTCAAAAGACATTTCAGTTAAAATGTGATGCAAGCGGGTTTGCCATAGGAGCGGTCTTAAGTCAGGAGGACAGACCGATTGCGTATTTCAACGAGAATCTGAATGAGGCAAAAGAAAAATACTCCATGTATGATAAGGAATTTTATGCCATCATACAGGCATTAAAAAAATGGAGGCACTATTTGATTCCAAAGGAATTTGTTTTATATAGTGATAACCACGCATTGTAGTTTGTGACTCAACAAGAAAAGTTGAATCAGAGGCATGTTAAGTGGGTTGAATACATGCAAAATTTCACTTTTATAATAAAACATATTTCTGGTAATGCTAACAAAGTGGTTGATGCTTTGAGCAGGAAGTGTTTGTTGTTGCAGGAGTTCAAAGTCAGGACGTTCGGCTTTGATGATCTCAGGGACATGTATGCATATGATCAGGATTTTAAGGAAGCGTATGAAGTAGCTGAGAACCCTGTTCTCAGAGACAGAAGCCAGTGGATAAAGTACGTGATCCAGGAAGGATTGATGTTCAAGGGCAATCAATTGTGTATTCCAAATTGCTCCATGAGGGAGAATCTGCTGAAAGAAAAACACAGTGGAGGATTGGCCGAACACTTCGGTCATGACAAGACATTCACGAAGCTGAGTGAATCATATTTTTGGCCAGGGATGTGAGCAGAGGTCAAGAGGTTCGTGGACTGATGTAGAATTTGCCAGCATTCAAAGGGAAGGAAGCAGAATGCAGGATTCTATCAACCATTTCCCATACCTAAGAAGCCGTGGGATGAAATCAACATGGATTTCGTATTGGGATTGCCAAGGGCGCAAAGAGGATTTGATTCAATATTTGTGGTAGTGGATAGGTTTTCCAAGATGGCACATTTTATCCCATGCTAGAAAACCAGTGATGTGACTCACATCACAAATCTATTTTTCAAAGAGGTCGTTCGACTTCACGGATTACCAAGGAGTATTGTTTCGGACAGAGACATGAAGTTCATAGGGCATTTCTGGAGGACCTTGTGGAAAAATATGGGGACTAACCTGATGTTTAGTTCTGCCTATCATCCTCAGACGGATGGCCAAACAGAAGTGGTGAACAGAAGTTTGGGAGACTTGCTGAGAAGCTTGGTGTCAGAGCACCACAGCCAGTGGGATAGTATATTGCCGCAGGTAGAGTTTTCTTACAATGACTCTGTTAACAAGAGCATAGGCCAGAGTCCATTCCAGATTATATATGGCACACAGCCAAGAGGAGTTTCTGAATTGAGGGATTCAGAACAAACTACTACTAGGAGCGCTAGTGCAGAAGAATTTGTTGAGGCAATGAAAGAACTTCACAGCCAGGTGAAGGGGCGGTTACTGAAATCAAGCCAAGAATACAAGCGCATAGCTGATCAGTATAGAATACAACTTCAATTTGAAGTTGGTGATCTAGTTATGGTGCACTTGAGAAGAGAAAGGTTCCCCAGAGGAACATACAATAAATTGAAGATGAAGAAAATTAGGCCATGCAAGGTCTTGAAGAGAATGGGAGAGAATGCTTATGAGATTGAATTACTGGATGGGATTGGCATATCTCTGATATTCAACATCTCAGATTTGTATCCATACAAAGCTGGAGAAGCAGGAACAAGTGATGAACAACCAGAGGATCAGTGGTAGAAGCAGATGCTAGTTGCAGAAAAGCCACAGATGGAACAGATACTGGATAAACGAGTGGGTAAGAAAACCAGAAGGAAAGAATATTTTGAATATTTGGTCAAATGGAAGGGCCATCCAATTGAATATGTTAGTTGGTAGACTATAGTAGAGATTCAGAAGCATGGAAAGACCATGCGAGAGCTCATGGACAAGAGCCTATGAAAATTTTCAAGCAAGGGAGTATGATCTAGGAGCATCGTCAACATCAAGCAAGCGTGGGGGCAAGTGCCACACATTTTGAGCATATGTCAAAATTGTTTAAACTTTTGAAGAATGGATGCACCAAACTTAAATGTGATAGTTAAGAAGAGGCGTACTTATGCATTGTATTGGACCTTGAGTGATCCTCTCTCTTCCATAGTAGGTAGGAGGAATTTATGTAATTTAGGTAGAATTGAATGCTAGATTAGACAATTTTAGGAAAAAGAAGGGAAAACGGATATAGACACCCTCATTGTGCATTGTAAAATAATTCAGGAATAGTTGGAAGCATTAGAGCATAGAAGAGGAGCAGAGAGTTGTATAGAAACACCCATGTATTGATATTTGGATTAATAGAGAAAGATTGATTCGAATTCAAGGTTTTTGTGTTGTCCTTTGTGTATTGATGTTATGCTCTTGAATGTTTGCTTCCTGGTATACATTTGATTTCATATGCTTTGTATGTGATTTCATGGTTTGAGTTGAAGTCTAAAGGAAGAAGGAATGAGTTTCAATTGTCTCTCTATCTGAGCAAGGATTCCTGCAAGGAGTGCAGTTGAAGTCGTCCGCAAGGCGTGCGTTGACAGAAGGCTCAGATAGTTAACTCTTGTTCTCATTCACTCTGGAGTGAAATTGTCTATACGATCCGTGCAAGGAGTGCACAGGCTAAGGAGAGTCTCAGTCGTGAATCTGAGCGAAGTATTGAAGGACTACTGTTGTAGGTGTGCACAGAGTCAAAAGAACTCAACACTTGGAGGTGTTTGAGAACTACTGCAAGGAGTGCATGCAAAGAACCTCTGTCAGGTTGAAAGTGTGAGAAAGCTCAGGAGGGATAAGGCTTTCAATTCTGTCGAGAAGAAGCACAGAGAGTCTGTGCATAGAGTGGTTGAATAGGTGTTGCAAAGTTACATGGAGAAGGACCAGTTTTCATAGACAAATACTGGTTCACTCGTAGAAGATATCCAAGAGGGAGGTGGATAGTTAGGATCTACCAAAGGAGAAAAGGAGGTTACGGTTGTGTTGGGAGTTTAATATCCAGGAGTTGTGCACCGTTGGATAGTGGATCAGTTACCCGTCAGCCGTTGGATCTGACAGAAGTTGCACGAGGGTTACCATTGGGATTCGAAGGATCAGAAATCTCGTGGTTGAATGTTTTTCGACATTTGAAACCACAAATCCTAGGAAGATTGGAGCCATCCGACAGTTGGACATGTGGTAGAGATCAAGGCATCAAGATTTCGGGAAGTCAGAAGTTCCGTGGACAGAAGGTCGGGGAAGTTCATAGTGAGAAACCCGGCAGAATTTGCGTCGTCCGTTCGGGAGGACAGGTGTCAGGAATCTGAGGAGAGTCAGGATATCCGACATCGGGAAATTGGGTTTCCTAAGGACAAGAAAATTGGGACATTACAAGTCTCTAAACCCTGGAGAAGTCGGGACCATTCATTTGAGAGGATGCGTGGAAGAGATCAGCGTCATTGGGGAAAGTCCCGACAAGGATTCATCCATCGGTGTTTGGGGCCATCGGGATATTGGGGATCCCGATGCAAAATTGTTTATGCACTTTGGTTTCATGAACCGTGAAACCCCGATGAGGGGGAAGGAGTAACTATGCAGCCAGCTGTCAACACGTCAGAAAGGAGGGAGGCGTCGTAGTGGAAGCCAACTATCAGCCTGATGGAGAATTGGGAATTCCATGGGTAAGTGTTTTGCAGCATTTGAAACCCCATAGCCCCGACAGGGATAAGACCATGGTCACGGGTTAACGGTCATATGGGCCAAGACCTATATCCAGGAGGGCTATCGCGAAATAGGCATGTCGAGATTCAAGAAATCGCGAGTTCCAAGGGTGTGTGTATTTCAACATTGGAATGCTTGAAACCCCGATGGGAGTTATAGATGTGGTCATATAAGGAGAGGTCACGTGGATCAAGAATTTATCCTAGAGGGAAAATGGAGGTTGGAAGCGCATCGGGATTTTGAAGTCCAAAACCCCGACAGAAGGGATATAAGACTGAGGTCTTATAGAGAGTGGTTGTGTGGACCGAAGGCTTACCCAGGTGGAGCTAAGGCAACAAAGGAGTGCATCGGGGATCGGTGATCCAAGTTTCCAGAACATCATAGGTGTCAAGATCCCGATAACGGGAACCCCGATAACAAAGAAAAGAGGCCAACACTAATTTCCCTATCATTAAGGGAGGTTATTTGGAGAGTTGTTCTGGGTGTGGAAAATTCCTAATAGGGAATCAAAAGAGATTTTCAGTTCTTCGGGCCGAGGAATAAGAAAAGGTCTTGTGATTAGACGTGTCCTGAGGGTGCGCATGCGTCACAGATGGGCATGAAACTTTCCAAATGGGCAACTACGGTCTGTAGATGACAAACTTTGGCATAATTATGGTTCAATAAGTTTAAGTTGAATCATACATAATTGGGATGTTTGATTTTGATTTTGAGAGCAATGATGTGAACATCTGGTTCACATAGATGGTCATTCGACCTAGCAGAGGACAAGAGGATCCTTCTGCATTGCAGCTTGGAATTTGACTGAGTTGTCAGGCATTTTTTAGGGATGTGTCAGACTTGAAGTTGACTCACTTCTCTTGGTTCTCTGTCATCAGATTGGAGTTTACATTAAGTAAATAATTTGCATGCATCCTATCTCACATGATTACATAGTCTGATTTTCTAGAGATGGCATACTTTGGCAAGATTATGGTTCAATGACCTGCAATTGAATCATACACATGATACATTGGGATGCTCTTGGACACCTAGAAGTGTCAATATTGGTTAGTGGTTATCCAAAAACCATCAGATACATGGTATCAATTGGTCAGTGGTTATCCCAAACCACATATTCAGAGAGCACTTTTAGTGATACATTGATAGTAGAGTGGTGAAACTACATGTTCACCAATTAGCAGAAGACATCAGATTCTTCTAGCTAAAAACTTGGCAAAAAGATCAAATTGTCAAGCAATCAATAAATGTTCAAATATTGCAGCTGTTCACTTCCATATCTCATCTCTCTTCCAAATCATTTCAAATGAACATGTTCAGCATCCAGATTGGAGGTTTTTTAGGTAGTTCTTCATTGAGGCTCAACTCGAGAGTTTCAGTATGAAGACTTGGAATTGATACCAGTTTATTGTTGGTATTATTGATATGACTTGTGACTGAGGGGGGGATTGTTTGCCTATGGCTTACCTTTACCAATCACTAAGTCTAAATTGTCACATATATTTGTATTATTCATTTAGGATATTAGTAATAAATCCTCAAGTGATGACTAATGAGTTAGTTAATATTGCCTAGCCTAGTCATCATGCATGATTTTAGGATCTAGAGAAAATCTCTCTATGAGGTGGCATCACCCATTGTACTATAAATATGTAACATTGGAGTCAATAATTAATGTTTGCTATTGAGCCTTTTCCACCATGTTGTTCTTGTCTCTATTTTTATCAATTGTTGTTGTTTTTGTTTATGATTTATCAATTTTCAATTGCACGTACCTTTCAATCTAGTCAAAGTTCAATTAATGTCTCTTGTTACTATAGGGTTATAAAGCCTCATGATCCGAATGACCATATGCCTCCAACCTTGTGATATAATGATCGTTGGGTGACAACTGTCATGAAGGGTGACAACTAAGACTAGCAGCAACTTTCAATTCAATTCTAGGAATGACCAGGTCCACATCAAGTGAAGGAAGAAAATTAAGAAGGTACATGTGGTGTCCCATTCCATGTCAACAACAACGTATCCATTCACTGCGAACAAATCGATGACTCCACTAAATTAGGGTTTATGGTTTACATGATGAATTGATGATGGAATAAAGTGGGTGTGTGAGTAAATTTTGAGTCCAGAAACCCTCCCATATCGTTAAGGCATGTGAATAGTCTATCCATGTCAAATTTCAATGCATTCAGAAATAGTTTGAAAAAATTTCAATGTTGGCCCGATTCATAGGTCACTGTTGTTTGTGTCTAGTCCTAGTACAGTTTCCTTGTAAAATTTTTATAAGATATTTGGAGAATAGTAATTTTGAAGGTATTGGGCCTATTCGTTGGTATGATTAGGCATAGTCGCATAGAGCTCCTCTTGGTTTAGAGAATATTTCATTCTCTACTAAATAGGGGCAACCATGTGAACGTGGAAGATCTAATTATTCCCCCCCCCTCATATCACTCTCAATTTCCCCATATTCCCTAATTTGAAATTCTAGATAACATGTATCATATACTATATTATACAAAATAAAAACATATAAAATATATAAACACATACCTCTTCTTTTCAACAATTAAATATCAGTCATCTTCTTCTTCATCCAACTCAACATCTGTATCAAGATCTAGTTTAGAATCGATATTGGTGAAAGGACCATTCCTATCAACATTATCATCAACGCCATTTTTGCTACTATAGTTATCGATATCGTCAATGAGATCGTCGTCTCCTACATTTGGATGATCAACTTCTTCAACTTCTTCGTCTGACACATCGACTACATGAGCCACCTACTCCTGATCTGCATAATCATGATATTCCTCCTTGTTATTATCTTCATCCTCACCTACATGATGAATTGATGATGGAAGAAAGTGGGCGTGTGAGTCAAATTTGAGTCCAGAAACCCTCCCATGGGCTTAAGGCATGCAAATAATCTATCCATGTCAAATTTCAATGCAATCAGAAAAATTTTGAAAAAATTTCAACGTTGTCCCCATTCACAGGTCATTGTTGCGCCTGTCTAGTCCTAGTACAATTTCCTTGTAAAATTTGTATAATATATTTGGAGAATTATAATTTTGAAGGTGTTATGCCTATTCCTACACACCATGGCGAGATCACCTCTCATTGATAGTCGGTGTATTGATCCCTTTTATTTTTGGGTTATTAGTATTTTCAATTGCATGCACCTTTCAATCTAGTCAATGTTGATCAATTAATGTCTCTTTTTACTGTAGGGTTATAAAGGCTCATGATCCCAATGACCACATGCCTCAAACCTTATGATATAATGATCATTGGGTGGCAACATTTATGAAGGGTGATGACTAAGACTAGAGGAAACTTTCAATTCAAGGCTAGGAATGACCAGGCCCACATCAAGTGAAGGAATAAAATTAGGAAGGTACATGTGTTTTCCCATTCCATGTCAACAACAACGCATCCATTCACTGGGAACAAATCAATGACTCCACTAAATTAGGGTTTATGGATTACATGATGAATTGATGATGGAATAATGTGGGCGTGTGAGTCAAATTTGAGTCCAGAAACCCTCCCATATCATTAAGGCATGCAAATAGTCTATCCATGTCAAATTTCAATGCATTCAGAAACAATTTGAAAAAATTTCAACATTGGCCCCATTCACAGGTCATTGTTGCCCGTGTTTAGTCCTAGTACAATTTCCTTGTAAAATTTGTATAAGATATTTGGAGAATGATAATTTTGAGAATGATAATGATGAATTGATGATGGACATACCTACATCATTGGTATGATTAGGCAAAGTCATGCAGATCTTCTATTGGTTTCGAGAATAGTTCATTCTCTACTAAACAAGGGAAACCACATGAAGGTGGAAGCTCTAATTATGCCCCCCCATGCATATCACTCTCAATTTCCCCATATTACCTAATTTGAAATTCTAAAGAACATGTATCATATACTATATTATACAAAATAAAAACATATAAAGATCATATAAAATATATAAACACATACCTCTTCTTTTCAATAATTAAATATCAGTCATCTTCTTATTCATCCAACTCAACATCTGTATTAAGATCTGGTTCAGAATTGATATTGGTGAAAGAATGATTCTTACCAACATCATCATCAACATCATTTTCGCTACTATAGTTATCAATATCGTCAATGAGATCATCGTCTCCTACATTTGGATGATCAACTTCTTCAACTTCTTCGTATGGCACATCGACTACATGAGTCACCTGCTCCTGATCTGCATAATCATGATATTTTTCCTCATTATTATCTTCATCCTCAGATACATGATTGTCCTTTACTGGTCTTCCTCTTGGATTATATCTAACAACGTATGACCAACCTTCTTTACCAGGTACCTCTGAGTAAAATACTTGCTCACATTGACTTGGAAGAACATAAGGCTATGTACCCAGTTCAAATTCCCTTATATTAACCATGGTAAGTCCATTATCATGCTCAATAACAGTTCTTTCAGGACCATGTTCATTCATCTGTAGCCTGTACCATTTAACCTCAAACAAAACTATTTTAAAGGAATTAAAAGAACACTCAATTATATCCCCCAAATGGCCATAGTACCTATTCTCAGTTTCTTCCAGATTTCTGTCACTTCTAGAGGAAATGTTGGTGACCTTAAACATTGCAGTTATCCCACAATCCGAGGTTTTCATCTTATCATCCAACATTTTGATACGAAATTTATGACCATTACACCACATAGCCTTGTGATGTTTCAATTGCAACATGGAAAACAAGTAAAAATAAATTTCCAATTAATAATCCTCATATAGGACTTACTAAATATATATTTCAATAATTAAACAAACCAAATACATTGAAAAATTGGGAAAAAACTAGGAAAATGTGGGTAAAAAATTTAACTTGTCTGTTTATCTTTTAAACCAAAGGCTAAATCAACTTCCTTTGATGTAAGATCAGGAAATTGATCTCAATGACGATGTGTTATTTTAATCATCTTACTCATCCCTTTCCATGATAACCTACCAAAGTATTCTTCAGTGTATTCTATCCAATGCTCCATCCAATCAAGGTTGTTTGCAATGTATAAATGTAAAGCATCCCACTCTCGAGCAACTATATGATAGCATAAAAATTTAATATCATTAATTAGTTATTGTTAATAAGGGAATCATTTAATAAATGTGTAATATATTAAATCTACATCAACATCTAATAATTACCTTTCATAGTCCTCATTTTATCTTTCCCCAATAGGACCTCCCCTTCAAATTTGTTAATGGAGTCGAGATGCCAAATGCGAGAAACATTCATATTTTCTGTTAATTTAGGTAGATATTGGCTAATATAGACCATGCATTGATATACCATATATCCCTCAACCATAGAACCCTCTGAATGTGCTCTTTGTCTAACAAAATCCTTGAGTGACTTCAACTGCCTTTCCACCATCCACATCAACCTTGTGTGTACTAGTCCACATAATTCAATCTCCTCAACTTGGTGTATGAGGTAGTGTTATTGTGCATTGAAAAATGTTGGAGGTAGATACTGTTGCATTTTACACATTAGTCGGGGAATTTCTCTCTTCCAATACCTTATATCTTCTTTATGGATTTCTTTTGATGATATCCACCTACAAATGTCGATGCAATAAAATAATATCATGACATACATAAATTTGCATATAAAAGATAATATGTCAATGAATTCCGCTACAAATCACATAAGAAGTACATTTTCCTTATAAAACAATACTTACCTCATGTATTTTCCAAGTACATAAATAATTTGTTTTATGTTGTTGTCAAAGTCGTCTGGGAGAGATAAAGGTAGAACATACTGTAACAAGAAACAACTAATTATTATTTGTTTCCAAAAAAAGTGTACCAATATGGAAATATATTATAACCTACTAATTAACTTAATGAATGTATGCCAGTCATGTGTTTTAACCCCACCAAAATCACCTTTTTTAGTTAAGATATTTTGTATGTTCGACGAAAACCCCGTTGGAAACCTAATTTTTTGAATGACCTCTTTTACAACATTTCTTTGTTGCTCCGTCAATAACCAAGGAAGACTAGTATTTTGTTCATGCGACTATCACCATTAGAATTAATAATAACACTTTGCAATGTGTGATTACTGATTAGCTTCCCGGATGTCACAACAAATCTTTCCAATTCTCTCCTTGTCATTCCTTCCATCTAATATTCTTCATAAAAATTTTGTTATGTTCTTCCCGATATGCATTGTATCAAACAAATGAACTATTTGTAGGTGCTCGTAGTATGGAAATCTACTTAATTGCATCGAGTAACTTTTCATTCCTCGTGGAAGCCCATTCGTGCCTTAACAACATTCATGAAACATCAACAAATTGAAATTAACACTAATTAATGTGACAAAATGAAATTAATACTAATGAAATTAACCAAAGATTTATATAATATGTCATACATAAATAATTTGCGTACCTTGATGATTTCTAATATATTCCAACTTCCATAGGTGAGGTGTCATTCTTCATGGTTTTTTTCCATTTTCTTCTTTACCATTGAAATTTTCTTTGTCTGTAGTTCGATAACTATGGTTCTTAGGCAGAAAGTGCCTATACTCAGCAAACACTTCCTTTGCTAAACTCCTTGAATGAAGATATTTCATCCTCGGACCACAAACTAGGCATGCAAATTTACCCTTTGTTTGAAGACCTACAAGATATATGAATAAATGGAGCATCAAATTAGAGTTACAATTTAAAATAATGCATGATTTATTAAATAAATATATATAATATTAAATCACAAAATAAAGTAAAAATATACCACAAAAATGTGTTAACTCGGGAGCATCATGAATTGTCCATGATAGTATTCCATGGAATTGAAATCAGTTTTTCCCTATTGGTCTAGATATGTCATACATAGTGACGTCGGCCCATAACTTCAACAACTCATTGATGAGAGGCTCAATATATACATTCATATATTTAACCTGGTACCTACCTAATTGGTTCAACATACTGCATGATTAATTATACTTATGATCTAGATGTCATGATATATAAAAGAAATAATTACCATGCATGAAACAAAGAAATGAAATATTTTGTCATACTTTAAAGAAAATAAAAGATAATTAAATACCTGGAACAATCATTACCAACATTGTGTTCTCTCTCTTGATAGACATCTAAGGAGGAAGGTTATTGTTTATAACAAAAACAAGCCACACTGAGTACGTAGAATGAAGCTCTCCAAATGGATTGACATCATCAGCTACCAACGAAAGTATAACATTGCGAGGTTCTTCTTTAAAAATTGGCCACTTTTCTTCGATGTAGTTCAATGTAGAACCATCTACAGGCATTTGAAGAACATCGTCTCGACTTTTTTTCTTTGCATGTAAATCCATAAACTGTGTTATACTTTGGCACCTGAACAACCGTTGGAAATGTAGAATTATCGGAATATAATGATGAACTTTGTGAGGCACCTTCTTTGACGCTTTATCGGTTCAATATCTAATTATTTGACATTGTGGGCATTCATTTTCTAATGCATATTGTCCATAATATATGATATGATCATTGGGACATGCATCAATAGCCTGATAGTCCATTCCAATTTCTTTCATAATCACAGATATTTCTCGATATGTGCGTGGAAAAATATTTGACGTCGGTAATAGAACATCACCTAACAATCTACAAAATTCTAAACAATAAGTCAATGTAAACAATATTAATCATCAATATATCATCCAATACACTAATTTACAAATTAGAAAACAATATCAATATAGGAAAAAATTGAACCTTTTAAGTATTTGTGAACATGCAAGCATAAATAATTAACAAATTAAATACCTTAGTATCTGTGTGAGACATGTGTTTGATAAACCATTCAAAACCTTTAGGTTCACCAACAACAATATAGAAGATAAAAGATTTGTTTTCAGATTTATGTGGTGAGGAATTTCAAAATCATTTGCCGGAGAATCCACAGTTGGTGTCATTTTGTCATCGACGTTTCGAATCTGGATCGAGATTCATCATCAGGACTAATCGTCAATTAGAGAGATAGCTGATCTTAGTCATTAATAGTGTGTATGCAGGACAATAAATAAGATAACCATGTCGGCTAAATGTAACCCTAATTCAGATCTAATTAAAAACAAATTAATTATTAATAAATTTAAACGTAACTTTTAATAGTGAATAATATAAATAATTAAAGTTTTTTAATAAATATAAATAATTTAAAGTTTAAATTTTTTAGGGTTAGAAGGAGTTTAATTTTATTATATTACTTAATAGTATTTTGTTTTACATTTTACTTTTTAATAGAGCTTAAGGAACTTAATAAATTAAGATGATTAGTGATAATTATTAATATATCATGAGTGATTTTATAGATGTTGATATCTCTAAATAGGTATAAAGTTCTAGGGTTTTGTAGTATTTGTTTTGTAGTGTTTTT
>ML779695.1:235705-257596 GCA_009831015.1 Picea engelmannii | reverse complement strand
CATCTTGTACTTGAACATTTAAGTGGGGTAAAAGGAGGTTGCCCCCTCGAAGAGGCTTATTATATGAAATTATCTCTTTTTCAAGGTGTTGAGTACTTTTCCTGAGGTTTTTCTATGCTATATTGATGTTTGGTTCTTAACAATGTATCTTATTAGTCCTTGCTAAAGAAGGGAATATAGCAATCGATTACAAGTCAAAATCATTTTGACTTTTGTAAATTTACAAAAATTTTAACAATGTTTTATAATGTTTTTCAATAAATATTTATTAATGAGAATTTTATATATAAATAAAAATATTTTTTTATTTTTAAATATTCAAAATTCTATTTTTTTATTGGCAAAAACTTTGAAGTGACTAATTTCCCCTGGTTGGAAGTGACAATTAACCACAAAACTAAAAAAAAAATATTATTTGTTTTTAAAAAAATCCACAAATAGCCATGTATTAATTAAAAGTACAAATAATGATTGATGTTACCGGCATTCTATGTGTAGTAAATGTAAGAATACACTTTGGATTTTGAGACTTTGTTTCATCTCCCAATGAGTTGATGAGTGCACTTTCTCCACCGTCTAGATGTACACACCCGATCACGTCAACCACAACATTTAGCCTCGGGTTTTGTTTTGCATGCTTAAATAATGGAAATTCTCGTACTTTGTTTTGCAAAATGTACAGACCCGATCACGTCAACCACAATATTTAGTCTTGGTTTTTGTTTTGCATGCTTAAATAATGGATGATCTCTCATACATTAATAATTATATGAAATATCAATAGGCTATCTTGTCACTAAGGCCAACCTACCCATTATTTATAACAATATGTTGAGGATAGCAAAGAATTTATGTGAAAGAGGGAAATGTTATTAATATTTCTCTTAATATATATGCGGAAGAGGGAAATATTGAGGATAGCAAAGAATTTATGTAGAAGAAGGAAACGTTACAATATATTGCAGTTATTACCCTTGTTGTTATAAACATGAGTTTCCTCCCTATCTTATATATACCATAACTTATCATTTATCAATATAACAATCAACTTCAATATTTTATTTATGGAGATTTCTTCCTTCATTTAATTGAATTAGTAAGTGCTAGCCAACCATTAGGTGTGCAAGTATCCCAACCATTATTGTCACATTTATATTATTTTCAATTTATGCAAGTGTGATCCCTTTTGGGTACTAGGGATATAACAAGTGGTATCAAAGCTTCAATCAAGCTTTGTTGGTGTTTTTTTGTTAGGTCTTAAAAATAAAAGAGAGAAAAAATGACAATCAATTACTATCATTTCACCGATTAGGGTTGAGTTTCAAGAGCAATTCCATATATTTATCAATGAAGAGACAGAGAGATTATAGCTACAATTGATGGGAAAAGGGTATGTGGATTCCATAAACCTAGAATATTATGGAATCCACATACCCTTTTCCATAGAATATACTCACTAGATCCAAAAACCAAAGACATGAAATATGGTACTACACATATTATAATATATTATCAAGGAAAAAACAAGCTACCTGAAATTTGGAAATTTGAACAAAAATTTACAAGTTAAATGAGTACATCAACAAAAAATAACATACTAACCTTGCAAGTTCAAAATCCGAGCTATGTAGATCGAGAATTGGATTTGTTCAACTGGTGGGTGACGGAAAAAATAAACAGCTCAAACAAAACCTAAGAATAGTGTCGCAACTATAGCAATTGTGTCACAAAGTCTCTTAAAGTCACATATATATAGATCAAATAGTCAACTAGCCGTTAACACCGACCAATGAGATAAGAAAAATTTTCATTTCTATTGCCATGAAAGTTCGTCACAATTGCAACAAAAATCCCAACTAGGTTAAAATAATATTTTCATGGATATTGAGACGAACTTTCATGGAAATATCAATGAAAATCCCGCCTTGTTTAAAAAAAAGATGAAACTAGTGGAAGCATGGAAAATTTTCGTGGAATAATCCACCCATATGTAGTACTGTGAGATAAGGGGAGAATAGTAGTTCCAAAAAAATAAAAAAATAAAAAATCTTATGTTGTCCCATGGTTTGCATTCATGACATGGCCACGTCAACAAACCAACTAGAGCAGAACCAACCCTCTCAGAGTACATCGATAGAAGACATAATTTTCACCCTAGAAACTGCAGTGAAACATGTGTAAGAAGCAACAAAAAACAATTCGTTTTCTTGTAGGCAGTAGTAGAATGAGTGGGTATTCATGTAGGTGAGCCACACATTTACCCAAAAAAAGAGGAATTCACAACTCCTGAGATACAAGACAAAATCATGTTTCATAATAATCAGCTAAGCACCTTTTAGGATCACAATTCATGGCTCTAGTTTCCAAAGGTGTAGATGACAAAATTTGATGGATCAGATCCTTTAGGGTGGGTTACCCAAATGGAACATTATTTCTCCCCCCATGGAATTACTGATGACCTATACAAACTACATGTGGGGTTCTTATATTTGGATACCGAATGTTGGAAGTGGTGGAAATGGTATAAGAAATCTTATAAAGGCTCTATTACATGGAACCATTTTGTGCAAATAATTTCTACTTGTTTTGAGCATGACACTCACCTTTTGGGACACCTATAAAAATTACGCCAAACTGGTACAGTTATGGAAAATATCAACGAATTTGAGAAATTGGATATTTGCACATAGGGCCAATATGATTTATTTTTTAAAGAATGTTTAATCAGTGGTCTCAAGGATGCAATTAAAGCACATTTCATGATTCAACACCCACAAACATGGTTGCAATATTGTATCAGAGACAAAGAATCTGATATAGTGATCAATGCTCAAATCAAGAGACCTTTATTCAAAACTCACCCTAACCCCCCAATGGAAACTACTCCCAGCCCATCTAGCTCATAGCTAGTCTACATCCACATGCTATATCCAAAAGAGATGGAAGAACATCAACACATCCACCTTTACTATAATTTTGATGAGAAATATTTCAAAGGGAATAAATGTAAAGAATATAAATTATTTCAAATGGATGTGTCTCCACGTGACTACTCAGAGGACACTCTAGTTGACAATGCACTTGAACAAGTTTTAGAAAGAAACACCCCCTCCATGGAAGAGGAATTCCCCTTGCAATATCCTCTTGAGGAACCCCATATTTCTCTCCATTCTCTATCTATTTTTCATGATGCCAAAAACCTTGAAATTAATTGGCGACATCAAGCACTAAAAACTGATTTTGTTGATTGACAGTGGTGGCACACATGATTTTATCCATAGGGGAGTGTGAGAAGACACCCATTGTTATGTATGTCCCATATTTAATTTTCACATTATGATTTCTAATGGTGGCAAGATGAAATATGGTGGTTGATGTGAAAAAGTGAAAATACAAATGGGTGAGTATCATCTCAAAACTCACATGTTTTCCATTGAAATGGATGGTTGTGATATAGTTCTTGGGGTAGAATGGTTACGCACTTTGTGACTAATCACCATGGATTTCAAGGAATTGTACATGTGCTTCATGAAGCAGGGGAAGAAACATACCCTTAAGGGGCTTACCTTTGGTTCCCTTAAAATCATAACCTCTAACCGTATGGAGAAGTTATTGAAAAAATGTCACTCGGGAGTTATTTCACAATTCAATGTCATACAAGTAGTAGACACCACACTACTAGAAATTAAACCATATTTGCAATTGGTTCTCTCTAAGCATAAAAAAGTATTTGAAACTACACGAGGTTTACCGAATTACCACCTTCATGTGGAGAACATGACCATGGTATTCCCCTCATTATAGGTAGTCAACCACCTAATGTGTGTCCTTATAGGCACCCTTTCTCACAAAAAAATGAAGTTGAAAAATCATTCAAAAATTGTTGGAGGAAGGAGTCATACATCCCAACACTATCCCTTTTTCATCTTTGACGATTATGGAATGAAATAAGGAAGGTTCTTGGCACATGTGTCCTAATTTTTGAGCTCTCAATTATTTGTCCATCAAGGAAAATATTCCTATTCCAATTACTGATGACCTCTTGGATGAACTCCATGGAGCCCAATTTTTTAGAAAACTATACCTTCGTTTAGATTACCACCAAATTAGGATGAAAGAGGTAGACATTCATAAGATAAGGTTTCATACACATTAATGTCATTATGAGGTTGTAGTGATTCTTTCTAGCCTTTGCAATGCTCCATCAACCTTCTAGAGCCCCATGAAAAAGATATTATTGCCAATCCTTCGTAATTTTGTGTTAGTATCCTTTGATGATATTTTGATCTATAGAAAGACATGGGAATCCCATGTCAAGCATGTTGATATAGCCTTGCAACTCCGACAGGACCACCAAATATTTGTAAAATGCTCCAAATGTTCTTTTGAGGTTTTAGAGGTTGAATATTTGGGCCACATTGTCATCCATGAGGGAGTACTAGTTGATCCAAAGAAAGTCACGGCTATGAAATATTGGCCATGTCCCAAAAACTTGAAGATATTGCTAGGATTATTAGGATTTATAGGGTACTACAAGAATTTTGTGAAAAATTATGGAAAAATTGCATCTCCTTTAACCTTTTTACTAAAGAAGAATTCCTTTGTTTGGAATGAGGCCGCATAATAGGCCTTCCGAGTTTAAAATATGCCATGTGCACAAATAAAATCTTATAAATACCATATTTTACTAAGACATTTGTCTTGGAATGTGATGCCTATGGCTAAGGTCTTGGAGTAGTACTAATGAAAGAAGGGTTCCTCTTAGCATTCGCCAGTAAACAATTATGTGACACAATTTTTTTAAATATACATATGATAAAGAAATGATGGCCATACTACATGTCTTAGATACCTAGCTCCCATACCTCGTCGGGTGATGTTTCTAGATCCATATTGACCATCACAGTCTAAACTAATTTCTTGAAAAATGAATATCCTCATCAAATAAACATAAGTTAACCACCAAAGTACTGGGGTACAACTATGAGATTATCTTTGAAATTTAAGGATGATGGTTTTTTGTTCACCTTATCTTTACCAGTTCCAGGTTGTATTGAGGATGGTCTTCATGAACTATTCACAAATCAAGATACTAGTAAACACATACAAATACTTCATAATGATATCAAACCTCCTAAGGGGTATACATTCAACCTTAAAAAAAATAATCTCAGAGGAATTCCATTCATCACCTACAACTGGTCACTCTAGAATTCATAAAAATATGAACAAACTAAGCACTCATTCTTTTGGGAGAGACATTCAAGATTTTTTTTTCATATGTGACACATTCCAAATAAATAAAGGGGAGAGACTAAAGACACCGTGATCAGTACAACCACTTCCAATCCAAACAAACATATGGACCGACATCAATATGTATTTTATTGTGGGAGTGCCAAGGGAGGGAAACAAATATGTGATCATGGTGTTAGTTGATTGTCTTTCTAAGTATGCTCATTGTTGTGCCATAACCCACCCATTTACCCCCTCTTTAGTTTCCTAAGTCATTCTTGATAAAACAAAATGAGATACATGGCATGCCCACTTCCATTGTATTATATCAAGACCCTACTTTTACTAGCAAATTTTGGCAGAAACTATTTGAACTACAGGGTGCCCAACTAAAGAGGAACACAACATATCACCCCAAAACAAATGGTAAAAATAAAATAGTCAAGTGCCTCGAAACATATTAAGATGCTTCACCTTGGAAAAATTGCACCAATGGACACAATGGCTTCCCCTTGTAGAATGGTGGTACAATACCCCTTATCATGGAGCTACCAAAATGACCCCATTTGAACCAGTTTATGGCCAAAATCCCTTGTTAGTCACTTCATACTTACCTAACAACTTGAAGGTTCAAGAAGTAGATCATACACTCCATATTAGGGAATCCATTCTCTGCATAATAAAGGACAACCTGGTCATGGAACAAAACCGAATGAATGAACAAGTAGACCAACATTAATTAGAATGGTCCTTTGCGGCAGGGGATATGGTGTTTTTCCAACTTCAAGCCTATAAACAAACGTTGCTAAAAGAGAAAAAACCTCAAAAATTAGCACCCAAGTTATATGGAATGTACAATATCCTTTAGTGCATTGGACAAGTGGCTTGCAAACTGGCTCTTCTATCCCACTCTAAGATTCATCCATTCTTTCAAGTGTCTTGTTTAAAAAATATAGTGGGATCAAAGTGAAACATGAAAACAAGCCTACCATAAATTGATGAATAAGGCTCCATATGGATTTAGTCAATAATAATTTTAGACACCATAAAGTGTCAATTATGTCAATGCACAATCTGTGAAACATTTATCCAGTGGAAATACATTCCACCTAAATATGCCACATGAGAACCAACCTCAATTTTGTAATTGATAAATGTTGAGGTAGCGTGAGAGTTAATGCACTCTCGTTGGTTTTCCCTCCGGAGGATACCACCTATCACATTGTTTCTTGTTAGAATTAGCTTGTTGTTGTTAGTCGAGGGTTTGAGATTCAAGGGCTATGGAGGTTGGATAATGATCTTGGGATTTTATCTCATGTCTATTTAGCTTACTTCACCAGGCATGGCTTGCTTTGTTATGATAAATTTTGAATATTGGCTCAATATTGTTTGCATGTAGTGTGTTTGTTATGAGGACGAGTCTCTGTTGGATTTTGATACTTTGTAGGGTAAATTATTTATGAATTTTATACAGAAAAAGGGTTACAAGGGAGAAATCTCGACCTGGGTTTTGCATTTAAGATTTTACAGTCAAATTATAAGAGCTTCGAATGAAGAAAATGGTCTCTCACTAAGTGTTTTTGTTTGGGTTTTTATGGATATGGCCTGTTGGTGATGGTTCTTAGGCACTGTGGGTTATTTATTATGATTGTGGATTCTATTCTTAAAACAAAATCAAATTATAATTTTGCAGGCCTCTCCCAACACTCTCGTTTTGATTGTCTCTGTATCTGTTCTGGAAGAAATATGATATTTTTTTTAAAGGGATCATTGTAATACCAATTTGGTTTGTTGGTGGGGGAATATTGATATATTTGGGTTTCTTTCTCACACTTATTTCACGCTCCTATTGGCCCAATCCAGCAAAATATTTTATATTGAACTGATATGACTTTGAAGAAACTTGAAACCTAGGGTTTCGACCTACACTCCCATCCCACTTACTTTGGAATTCAAAGATATAACCTTACCTTCAAGCTCCACAACCTTATTACCATTTCAAATTGCATGTGTTGGATGGAAGTGATAAACCTTTTTGTGAAGTCGACTTCATATCTTGTTCTGGTATTGTCTTCAAGTTTTTTTTTGTAAATAGTTTTGAAGGGAAACTATTGTTTGATAAAAGACAACTCTGTAGTTGACAGTATATATGAAAATATATTTATAAACATAAAATAGGAATAGTTTTTTGCCCTGGAATGGATTCATTCTATTATTATGGAAAATAGGTTTCAATGGTTAAAATTCAAAAGTTTGAATGAGGTTCTTTCTTAAGGAAATTATAAGAAGATCTTTCAGACTATTGTTGATATATTTTAGTGAACTTAATTCTCAAGAATACAAAGAAAAAAAACACAGAGTTGTATTTTGAAGGTTGATGATTGATGGATGATGCTTGTATGTGGAAAGAAAATTGATCATTATCATCTCTGGATACATAATTTCATTTTATGCAAATTATAAAGCTCTCATTTTTTCCCGAAATCATTTTATTTTTCCATGTTCTCTTCCAAAAGAAATATGATTTTATAGAAACTATGTATTTGGAAAAAGAAGTTTTGAATCAAAACAATGAGAATTATTAACAAGACTTACAGTTGAGTATGAAAATGGTGTGATTATTTAAATGGATTGGTTAATAATGAGTCTTATTTAGAACAATAATTATTTATTTTCTTTCCATAAGTAACATTTTTTGTTCATTATAAATCCAAATCACATCCCCTTATTTCATTAAATACCATTGTTCTAGATAATGACAATTGAGGATTTTAATTGGCAGAATGACTATGATTATTGTATACAGAGAAATGGATTAATGAGAGCCAATATTTTGATTTTATCTTCAGAGAAAGTAATTGTTGGTTGATTAGTCTTTTTTCTCTATATTATGATATAAGTTCGCTTGTAAACAATGAGTTTCTTAAGAAGAGGTAGAAATGGGAGAGGTAGGGGCAGAAATAATTTCTGACAAAGGGGTAATTTGAGGCCCATATTTTCAATTCACTTTGATGTTGATCCTCAAGAGTTGAAAAAATTATTTCAAGATGGGTTATTCAACTTGGTGGGTCAAGGGGTATTCCAACAACATCCTAGACATCCTAGAACCCCTTTCCAACCACATCAGAATCTCTCAAGCATTCACGTTCCATCTCATGTCTCACTCCAGCCAAAGGTCCCCATTAATGATTGTTGGAAATACATTGTCAACCAACCTGTAGTCCATCATCATGGTTGGCCCACAGTTACATTACCATTTCCTCCACCACCTCCACATAACCAACATGCCCAACAAATTGATCATATTGCATCTCTTGCTCAATCCTCACATGCCAGTAAAAACCTGAAGAAAACCATCCCTGGACCTTTGTCAAGAAAATGTAAAAATGTGCTCATTCATGCCAAGTCCTCTAGTGACTCCTCCCAGTTAGTTACCTCTCATGCCCAACAAAATAATGAAAAATATCTAGTTCTTAGTGAAGTTCAGCCTCGTATGTCCAATCATCCAAGCAATGAGACGATCAACTCTACAAATAGAACAAAAAAGGAAGCAAATAGTGGGAAGAAACATAATGATTCTCATAGTAAATATGGATTTTAATTGTTATTGAATAATTTGTTATGTTTTGATTATTTGCAGATTGCATGGTATTATTATCTTCATTTTTGGATAGCCAATCTTATTTATTTTTTTGGTGGAAAAATACATTTATTTATTGATATATAAGTGGATAATGTTTGGGATACACAAGGGAATATTCAACTGATTGTTCATGTGTGTATTTATGAGGTGGCATGAATTATTTAAAAAAATAAATTATGGAGCAACGAGGGAATCAAACTTAAGAGATTTAAGATATTAGGGGTCCCACCTATTAGTTATTTTTTAATGAACCCTTTATTATTATTATTATCATTATTTATCCCTAACTAAAATTAAGTCTATTATGGCTTAACTAATAGTAGTTTGAAACTACCACAATCTCTTTGAGGAAGATAAAAGTTGATCAAAGGAAGTGACAAAGGAGAGAGAACAAGGAATAATTTTCTAATATAAGTTCTACTCATATTCTTGTGAGATTACTTACTTTCATTCATTTTGAGTTATCTTTGAGTCTTAATTGCCTTGTTGATGTTATAAAAATAGGATCCCAGAGCAATAAAATAAAACAAATGTAGAAATAAAACACATAAGATACACATTACAATAGAGACATAGATATATGTGGTTCACCTAGTGTGGGCTACATCCACTAGAGAAATTTCCAGGTCCTTCCTTTATTATTATCGAAAAAATGAAGGGATACAACCTACAACACACCTATTGTAACTTCCTCTTCTTTATCTCACGGTCTCCTCACTCATAATACAATATTCCCAATGATCCATAGCCAGAATACATTTCCCTCATAAAAGAGGGTTACCTTCTAGGGAAAAAATAGTAAAATAACTTCTATCATCAGATCTGCAACCTTATAATAAATGGTCCATATTTACTATGAAATTACAATATACATTTACAAGGCAATTTTTCCTTCGGGGGCTTCGCCCCCAAACCCCCTAGCCGGGGAGAAGGACCTCCCAGACCCTGTAGGGGGGGTAACCTCCCCTTGCACTCCCCCACGTGGATGAGTGTACATTCTTCTTGCGTGTAAAGTCTTCATGGGGTATAAACATGGATGGAAACAAAGACCTATGAATCAATAAGATAATCAAGCTCCACAACCAACAATATCCCGCTTGGAGAGTGATCTAAAAAAATCCACCATTGTTGTATCTATTGGACTATGATCCTTCTTGGACCTGGAAAATTTCTGATCTTCATATTCATGCTTGAATACCAACTGAAACTGAGCATGGACTCAGTTTCTCCCTAGTTACTCCATTTGTTAACATATCTGCAGGATTCTGGCTAGTGTGTATCTTTTCCAACTTCAAATGTCCATCTTCCAAGATGGATCGTATGAAATGGTACCTGAGATATATATGCTTAGTATTCGAATGGAAGGCTGATTTATTTTCAAGATGAATGAAAATCTCACTTTCATAGTACAACCTGCTATAATCCCGCTTCTTTCCCAATTCCTCCGTAAACCTATGTAACCAAATCATTTATTTACTAGCATCTATAGCAGCAACATACTCTGCCTCTATTGTTGAAAGTGAAACAAACTTTTACAGTTTCAAAATCCAACTTACTATTGTTCCACCTATAGTAAAAACATACCCTGTGGTGCTCCTCCTACTATCTTTATCACCTGCCATATCTGAATCAACATATCCCTATATAACAGTGTTTGAACCTCCAAAACATAATGCATGAGTAGAAATACCTCTCAAATACCTAACAATCCACTTTACTTCCTCCCAGTGTTCTTTTCTTGGATTTTTCATATACCTGCTCACAACTCCCACTGCATGTGCAATATCTGGTCTTGTGCAAAGCATCACATACAACAAGCTGCCAACTACTGATGAATAAGGGACCCTTGACATATATTTTGTATCCTCTTATGTCTTGGGACACATTTCGTTAGTTAATTTGAAATGGATTTCCAAAGGTGTACTAACTAGTTTTGCATTATGCATTCTAAACCTCTCCAACACCTTCTCTATGTACTCACCCTGAGACAATGTCAATTTTCAATTTTTCCTATCTCTTGTTATTCTCATACCAAGGATTTTATTTGAAACACCCAAATCCTTCATTGCAAATGAATTAGCTAATTTCTTATTAAGCACATTTATATCCTGCATATAAGACCCTGCAATAAGCATTTCATCTACATACAATAGAAAGATAATATAGCCTCCATTTTCTAGCCTTTTAAAATAAACACATTGATCAGAATGACATCTACTATAATCTTTCTCTGTCATAAACCTTTCAAAATTCAAATACCACTTCCTTGGACCTTTCTTTAGGCCATACAATATCTTCTTCAACTTGCATACCAAATTCTCCTTCCCTTTGTCCTCAAACCCCTGTGGTTGCTGCATAAAAATATCTTCCTCCAAATTCCCACGGAGAAAAGTTGTTTTACATATAACTGTTCAAGATGCAAATATTTTACTACCACAAGACTTAAAATAGTCCTAATTGAAGTGATTTTAAAAACAAGAGAAAATATTTCATAAAAATATATACCTTTCTTTTGTGCAAACCCATTTACAACAAGTCTAGCCTTGTGCCTCTTTTTGCCTCCATCTTCTTCCTTCAACTTGTATAATGCTCTTTTTTTTGTAGGAAATTGAACCAAATCCCAAGTCTGGTTATTTACCATGGAATCCATTTCCTCTTTCATTCCTTGCTCCCACTTGTTTTTGGTGTCTACCTACATTGCCTCTTCATAAAATTTTGGTTCACCAGAATCAGTCAACAATAAATAATTCAATGAAGGAGAGTATCATTCAAGGGGTCTACTTAACTTGTTAGATATTCTAACAACACTTGTAGGAGTTTGAGATACATGTTTCTCCTTTTGTTGTACATTTTGATTGGTTTGTACCTTTGGAATTTCCATTTCAGTGATCTCATCAAGCATTGTGTATTATGGTTTTTCTTTTTCTTATTTCTTTCCCTGCAACTGATCTTTGTACATGACCTTCTTGTTGAATGTGACATCTCTATGAATAAATTGAGCATAAGAATATTAGGACAAGAACATTGGCGGAAAAGGCCTCAAGCCATAATTCTCAACATTGTATTCATCTTAATGATACAAATATATAATACAATAATGAAACCACCTCAATTGTTCTCACATCGACACCTCATCAGGAGACAAGGTAGGAGGAGACAATATAGGAATCTAGAAACATACTTAGGATAACAACTATATCCTAGTATGTAAAATATACAAAGGTGGTATACTAAGACTTAATGATTGTATATGAGAAAGAGCCTAACATTCCCCCCCTCAATCATAAGTCTAAGAAATAATACCAACAAAGTAGGTGCATAAACTGGTACATCTCCATGTCTTCATGCTGAAACTCCTGAGTTGAGTCACAATGAAGAACTGCCTGAAAAACCGCCAAATTTGGATGTTGAGAAATCTGGAAAACCTCACTGTGTAATCCTGTGATCCAGAATGCCAACAATTTGTTCACTGATGTGAACTCCAATATGATGAAAGTGAACCAAGAGAAGTGAATCATCTTCTAGTCTGACACATCCCTGAAAATGACTGACAACTCAATCAAATTCCAAGCTGCAATGCAGAAGGATCCTTTTGTCCTCTGCTAGGTCAAATGATCTTCTATGTGAACCAAACGTCCACATCATTGCTCTCAAAATAAAAATCAATATCCCAATTATGTATGATTCAACTTAAACTTATCGAACCATAATTTTTCCAAAGTCTGTCATCTATAGAGTGCAGTTTCCCATTTGACAAATTTCATTCCCATCTGGCATACTTGATGTTTGTTGTTGTCAAAAATTTCTATCTGACAACCATATTCAATTACATCATCAATTCCCCCCTTTGTTAGCTGAAAGGAGAGACCACAAGTGGTTTCATGAACCATTTTCACTGGAATTTTGAACTCCCCCCCCACTTAAGGTGCATGAGAGTTACATCATTGTAGTCCCTCCTTCAATGCTCAAGAGAGTACCATACTTGTTTCATTTGAATACAACACAAAGTGGGCATGTGGAAACAACCACATGTTATCTCATCCCATGAGGGCCATGCTTGAAAGCTACGCCATAAGGGGACCACTTTGGAGTTATATACACATTTCACTATTTTGTGCAAGACACATCTCTACTCAAGATTGTATTCTTTGGTAAGACTTATATAATCGTTTGGCAGTTGATGACCATTGCCAAGGATCAATCCACTCATAGTGAATCTTTAGTCTTAAGGGTTTATTTAATATTGAACATATGTCTGAAGAATGGTTATGCTTGCCACAATGCTGGCAAGGATGGAGATCAAAACATTGATTCTCTATGTGACCAACTCCATTGCAATGTTGGAACTTAACATCCTAATCTTGAACTTGAACAGTTGAAGTTGAATTTTCTTGAAGGAATCCAGTGCTCACAAACAAAATTGGTTTGGAGTAATTTGGAATATGAAAACTATTTTGATTTTCATATCCTAAGCCATGACGATTCCTATTGAAGTGTAATTCTTCCTAAGGTCTGATGATCCTCTTGGAAATATGATGTTGTATTTTATGACGTGATTCACATTTACTTTCAATTATACTTATTGTATCACTCTATGCTTTGGCATCTTGCAATGCATTTTTATTAGAATTTTCTTCTTAAGTTGGCTTGTTGATTTTCTCCTTCACCGAATGTTGATCAAAATAATCATCATTATCATTTTTCATCATCATAGAGAGGGTTGTTTTGAACAAGAAATAGTTCAGAAAACTTCCCTGGTTGTTGAATTTTGATTTCTATCAACTCATCATTCAATAGATGGGATTGTGCTTGAATAAGTCTAACTTTAGCATGCATCACTTGCAAACAAGTTATCACTGATTGAAGAGTTGTTTTATTTAATATTACTGTGTTGTCTTCAGTTGTGTTTATTAGAGTATTCAAAAACTCTAATAATTCACGACTTTGCTCCATTTGAACACGTTCGCTTGAACTTCTCCTTCACCTTCTTATACTTTCACACTCGCTTGAAATTTTCAACAAGTTGAGGATGTCAGTTACTACCGAAAATGCATCCCAAAGTATTACAATGATTTGAGTTTAATTACTCAACCTTTTCAATTATGAATCACAATTATAATGACTCTTTGGTGTCAGGCTCAATCAAGAATGCACCGAATATTACAATTCAACTGGATTTGATTTAACACTTACAAAATAATTATAGTTGATCTTCAAAGTTGACTACTTTGATGAAGTTTGAGTTCTTGAATATTAGGTGCTTGATGTGTCCATTTGTTGAATGAATGCATCTTAATCGAGTGCTTTGATTACATCTTCTTGAATTTCATTAATTATGTGACCTTGAATTTCTTTAACTTGTTGTGTACTCCATGTGTGTGTAATAATGTCAAAACTAGACATAAATCAACTCAGAAGATAACTATGAAAAAAAATCACCAACACACACTACACAAGGTGTACCTAAGATCCCCTTATTCAATTTCAGGTGGATCTAGGACACAAGAAAACAAATAATCCTTTTTATTATAGTATCCTTCTCATGAAAAATCCCAAATACAATTAGCTCGATACTCTTGTGACAAAAAAAGCTTCACCAAACTCTCATCAAGACTTCAACCCCTTTTACAATCAAGATTTCTCAATTTCTCAATCTCCCTCACACATCAAGGCTTTAACCTCTTTTACATAATTAAAAATTCTAAATCTCTAATCACTCCACTCTTATAAAGTTATATCACTCCACTTTCATAAAGTTATAGAGATATAAAGTAATATTTTTAGCATAATATTTTATACTCCATCTTATTTAAATCCATACATATAACTCTATGTACATGTCACTTTAAAAGTGGAAAAGTAATTCCCTAGATTCGTGCATATATTTGTCTTTATTTGCATGGCTTTATGAATGTATTCACTTACATCACAACTTCATCAAGTTTCCTTCACCAATTTTCATGTACTACGTAAATAGGCTGCCTTGGAAATAACGATACCTTTTTATATTTTTTGTTTTCGAGAGTCAAGATATGTGGAGGACGTTGAAAAAATCATGGATCATATCTTTGAAATTAGAATGCAATTGAGGAAATCACGGTTGGAAAGCCTCACTGAGTGTTGTTAGAAATCATGGAGAAAATCGTGTTCTAGACTAAAAAAAAAAATGGTGCGATCTAGTGGGATTCCAGAGATTGATGTGATCTGGAAGATTGCTTGAGGTTGATCTTGATGGTGGTGACATCTTCAATTGAACATAGATATACATTCAAACCCTCAAACATTGGATTTTTTGAATTGATTCCTTCCTTAAGAGCATTTCAAAAGCACAACATAGAGGAATTGGATTCACATGAAAGTTATTTTCCAGTGCAACCAAACCTTCCACATTTATGGACATTACAACAGAATTCCAGAATTCAATTTAACATTCCATTTGAAATATCAGTAGCACTCTGCTCTTGCTTCAATCTCATCATTATTCAAGGTAGCAAGGAGCTATTCCAAAATAAAGATCTCGTTCTCAGAATCAGGACCATAACAGAGGCTGCCACATTATGGGTTTTGTAATCTGCTCCATTGAGGGCCAAACTGCATCCGATCCAATATTTTATGATGGCATGTGCACGTGGGCATATTGAATTCAATTTAATGAGTGAATTTCTCTATGAAAAAAGCTACAGATCTGCATCCCAATGATATTCACTGAGGGTTCATGAGTTGTTCATGTTCCAAATCACTTCCACTGATCCTCTCCTCTCAAAATAGAGAAAAGAGACTGGTCTGGTGTTCTAGGCTTGATAGAACCTCTGTATCTAGAAATCCTCCTACTTGGAATTCTATTAGCCAAGAAATATAGAATATAGAATGCAACGCAGGAACCAAGCTCAATAGCTAATTAATCTCTAACAATAATGAAGAGAATGAAAACAAAATTTGGTGAGTTAGCTAAGAACTTGATATGATCTATGTTGGTGCTTCATTTATAGGTGCAATATGAGAATAAGAAATTTAATTTTACCACAGATACGCACTCAAATTGATTGTTTTCTCTGCCACAGATTTAGAATAAGATCTACACAAGACATCACAGGCCCAATAATAAATACAAGGATATTATTTGTATGGATAACTTACTGCAATTTTTTTTGGGTCTTGATCCATGCTCATTTGTAATGATCATTTGTGATGATGATGTATATATCATTGTTGAATACCTATGATTTTCCCTGCATGTATTCATCATAGGCACATGGACTGTTGGGTGCACAAATGTGTGCTTCTCCTTGCTTGAAATTTGTCACACCTTCTCCCACTATCTCGACTTTCCCTGCATCCTCGTGGTTGTATATGCATATGTGCTTCATAATTGACTCTTTAATGACCTCCCATGAATCACTATCATGGTATGACTACTAGGACCTTTATTACCAATTGAAGAAATTGAGCATAAGAATATTAGGACAAGAAGATTGGCGGAAACGGCCTCAAGCCATAATTCTCAACATTGTATTCATATTAATGATACAAATATATAATACAATAATGAAACCACCTCAATTGTTCTCACATTGACACCTCATTAGGAGATAAGGTAGGAGGAGACAATATAGGAATCTAGAAACATACTTAGGATAACAACTATATCCTAGTATGTAAAATATACAAAGGTGGTATACTAAGACTTAATGATTGTATATGAGAAAAATGATAACACTCTACTCCTAATGATTTTGTGATTTTCATAATACTATTAAAGATAACCAAAGTCATTAACAATGTATCCAATAAAGGTACACTTCTTGGATTTTTCTTCAATCTTTGTTCGATTTTCTTTATAAATATGGACAAATGCTTCACAACTGAAAGTCTTCAAACAAGAATAGTTTACCTTTTTACCTATCCATGCCTCCTATGGATTCTACCATCCAAAGAACTTGAAGGTCCTTTGTTTATTAAGTAAACAACAGTATCTATAGCATATGCCCAAAATTGTATGGGAAAACCATCATGCAATCTCATACTCCTTGCACATCCCATGATTGTCTTGTTCATCCTTTTTGATACACCATTTTCTTGTAGTGTTCCAGGAACTGTCTTCTCTCTACGAATCCCATGGTATGAAAAGTAATCATAAAAATCTTTGCTACAATATTCACCACCATTGTTTGATTTGAGACACTTCAACCTTTTTCTTGTCTCATTCTCAACCAAAGATTTCCATTTCTTAAAAGTATCAAAAACATCTTATTTTTTTCAAATGCAATAAACCCAAGCTTTTCTAGTTGCATCATCAATAAAAGTAACATAATAATGAGAGCCTCCAAGAGATGATACCTAAGTTATTCCCCATACATCTGTATGCACAAGCTCTAACCTTTCACTCTTCTTTTCTTTTCTGACTCTGAGAAATCTGACTCTCTTCTATTTTCCATAAACACAATGCTCACATAAATCCAAATCAATTTGTTTAAGATATGGCAACCAATTTATTTTGTGAAGCATATGAATCCCCTTCTCACTCATGTGTCCAAGTCTATGATGCCACAATGTTGTATCCACTCCTGTAGAAGCTAAAGAGATAGAAGAGTCAGTATGAACAGTACATAAATACAATGTACCTACCTTATCTCATTTTTCTATCACTAATGATCCATTGGTGACCTTCCACACCTTATCTGTAAATATGGATATACAACCTTAACTTTCCAACTACCCTGTTGAAATTATATTTTTCCTTAGATATGGAACATGTCTTACCTCTTTCAACAACCATTGGTTTCCATTCCTTTGCTTTATTTTTACCTTTTCCATTCCAACAATTTTCCATGGTGCATCATCACCCAAATGAACCTGTCCACAATCACCTTGAACATAATATAGAAAATGTTTCCTATGAGGAGTAGCATGAAATGAAGCCCCCGAATATACTACCAAAGACTTAGAAATATTATCTATGGAAAGAATCAACGCATCTTGTAACACATCACCTATTACATTTGCTCCCTAATTTTTGTCTTGCTGTCCATCTCTTTGTTTCTTTGGAGCTCTACAATATTTCTTCATATGTCCCTTCTATTGGGGTCCTATAATTATAGGCGAATTGATTCTTCGACTGTTGATTTGGCGTTTCTCTCGTGATGACGAATTATGGCTCAGTGGATCCCATTTCCTCCCTCCATTCTTTTCGCTCGATCCCCCATCACCCTGCTCCATCCTTCATACGCGTTGCGCCCTCACTCCCTTGTCCTATGGCCCCATTAAATACCTCTTGCCCGTCACCCATCCGTAAATAATCAGACTTAGGATGAACAAAAAGAATAATAGATCAGTTAGATTAAAATAATAATAAATGTTAATGTAGTTAGTTTAATAAACTAGATTAGCTAATAATTAGTTAGTTAATTAATAATAAATCAATTGTTAATTAATTAATTAATTAATGGTTAATAATTAAGTTAGTATTAGTAACTAGTTTAGTTTTAAATTAAACAAAACAAATCATAAAAAAATAAAATTTAAATAAAAAGAAAATACAAAAAACAATATAAAAATATAAAACAATTTAAAAACATTTAAATAAAATATAAAATACAATATATAAAACATATAAATTAAAACATAAAATCAAACATGTAATATACATGTAACATAAAAACAAACATAAAACATTAAAAACAAAAAACAAAAACATAAAACAAAATGAACCTAAGTCTACCCCCTCACTCCCCTCACGTCACACTCCACTCACCCCCCTCACACCTCACCCCTATGTCACCCTCCACTCCCACCAAAACTCCCACGCACCTTCATACACCCCGCCCCTCCATCCATATCAAACAATATAATCAACGCTCCATAGATTTTCCAGACCCCCCCTCACCTTTCGAGCTTTAACGAGAGGGGGGGGGTTCGGAATCCCAATTAAACCCAATGTTATTCCATTTGATCAAATGTCAAATAAAAACTATTAAATGGTCCATAAAAATTCCATACCCCCCCTCACCGTCCGGAATTTAACGAGAGGGGGGGGGTCCGGAATTTTGCGTTTCACGAAAAACCACTTATGCCTTTTTGCCTAATTTTTGCCTGTTTTACCATGTCATCTTTCAGATCGCTTTTTGGGAAAAATAAGATGGATTTTAAAAATACGAGATAGGTTTTTTCTCATCACGGGATGAAGAACAAAAACCTCTCTCATATTTTTAATAAGAGTTACGAGTAGGGAGAATCGAAGACATATTCGAGGCCTATTTTTCCAGATTTTCAATTTTCCGTTTCAGTCCCGATCTTGCAGGAGATGTTATGGCCAGCTGGGGACGAATTTGGCAAAACCGAAGTAGGTTTTTGTCCATAACATGGCCATATACAATAATTTATTTCATTTTTCTCCCAGGTGTTATCATTCAAGAGAAAACCACGTCTGTTCGAACCCCTTTTTCGCAGAAAACCAGTCCGTCTTTCATGGCAGAAAACTCCAAATTTTGTGGGAGTGGTGTCTATTTTTGGCCGAGGAGGTTAAACCAACTTCCAAAAATTATTGAGATGATCTATCCTATTTATTCATATGATTTTAATGTAAAATGGTTCGACCTGTGAGGTTCCTGGACTGGACTGTGGGTTATGTATGACCAGAAGACCTTTTTCTTCTCTGTAATTCTGAGATGAGCAATCAGCAATGAACATGTTTTCTTTTACAGGATTCCTATGTGGTGATATTGGTGGTGTTTTTCTCTGTTTAATGTTTTTCCTGTGATCATTATGCTTGTTTTCAATTCTTATTATCAGAAGGAAAGTAATAGAAGCAGAATTTATCAGCAGATACTCTGCCTCTGAGCTTTTGATGATCTTTATGTTTTCTGCTATAGCTTAGTTCAAGAATTCTTAGCTGCTCCTGTGCCTGGATTTATCTCCCCTATTTCTTCCTCAAATCAATACCATTAAAACTCAATTCGATCCAATATTGTCGCTACCTTTCCCTGTGAAAGAAATTTTTCCAGATATGAGAGTGAATCACATTGTTTAAAGTGCAGACCCCATTTGCCCAATGGCCCTCCTTGCTGTTCCAAATCAACCATTTAAAAACCCCAACCCATGTTCTTCATAACTAGCCTAATACCTCTTCAAACAAAGCTATATCAGACAGAGAGATCCCTCTCTGAGTCTTGGAGGGATAGATCCAAGACTTGAAGTGGTTTTGATGTTGCCTCTGTGACTGCCTCACAACCTTGGGAAAATTACAAAGTGCTAACATAATGGCGACCATACTGGGGAACTCTCCCCAGTAGTACACTTCAAAGATTCAGATCTGATCACTGATGGTGGACAGTGACCAGACACAAGAAGGCTGAGATCATTCACCTGGCGACTCCAAACAGCTCCAGACAGTGCCAACTCAAATACTCCACTGGAGGAAGAACCTGAAGCATGGTCGAACAGGCTAGAAAGACCAGGTATTCAAGCTCAAATTGCATTCAAGACATCTTTAGTTTTATCTACAATTATGTCTTGTCTTTTTCTAAGCCTGATCAAGAGTATATTGTTGAAGAGTACTTTGACCATCAGTCAATTGATGAGTCTCAAGAGATCATATCCCTAATTGTAGATTATGTACATGCTCATACACCTATGCACATCCCAGATGCACCTATAGAAACCCTAGTGAGACATAAGCCTCCTGCTTTGTCTCCTACTTTTGCTAAACCTCTGGATATTTGTAAGACCCTTGCTTCATCTCCTGTGCTTGAAAAAATCCTAGACCGATATCAACCTCTAGATTTGCCTCCTATTCTCCATGACCTCCCTGTCAATTACATTAATAATCTGCCTAGGTTTGATGGAGAAAATGAGAAGATCACTGCTGAAAAGCATATTCAAAACCTTGAAGATTTCCTTGAACTTTATGAGGTTGAAGATGATGATGTTTGTATCAGGATGTTTGCCCTGTCTTTGCAAGGCAAGGTTAAAAATTGGTTCAGAAGTCTGCCATCTGCAAGCATCAGAAATTTTCATCAATTTATGCAAGTTTTCCTAGATAGATCAGTGGTCATGAGAAATGTTTTCCTCCTCCTAGAAGAGTATGACCACTTGAAAAGAAATCCAGGGGAGACAATACATCAGTTCAGCCAAATTTAATAAGGTGTATCATGCAATACCTACTGATATAAGACCACCCCCAGGATCAGCTCACTTGCATTACCCAGATGCCTTCGATCCTGAGATGACATTTCAGTTAAGAGAAAGGAACACTACAAGCCTTGAAGAAATGCAGAGGATTGCAGTTGATGTGGATACCAACTTTTTGATCAAGAGGTCACAATTAAAGGACAAAGAAATGGAGCAGCTAAAATTATCAGAAGCTAAACTGCAGATTTTGGCTAGTGCCATGGAAAAGCTGATGCAGAAGATTATCATAAAAGAGGACCTTGTTGTCCAAAGACATCATGTGATCTAGATTTATGTAGGAACACAATGAAATATAGAAATACACATAAACACAGAGATGCAGCGGAAATAAGACTTCATTTCATTAATCACAAATGACTGAAATATGCTTACAGACAGAATGGAAATAAACTAGCTAGGCGCTGGTAACTTATCTCTGAGAAGAGATGTGGCTGCTACTTGCATCCGTGAGAAGATGATTACCATGAGGCTCTAGAGGCCTTTTTACAATAGACGAGAATACCAAAAGTCATAGACATCCAAAAACCTAACCCTAGGAGATGAAGCGCCAAAAGTCATGTGGGCCCCATTTGGGTAAGTTAGTACATCAACTTCCCGGGGTCGTAACTTTTGCATACGATCTCCGTTTTAGGCGTGTGATAGCTCATCGAAAAGGTATCATCGAGTAGATTCACTTTGGGGGCTCAATCATGCCTTCGGCTATCATTAAGAACCTCGATCTCAAAAAACCTTCATTTAGGCCCTCAAAATGGCCCCGGAAGTTAAAACCTGCTAAAAATAGTAAATTGCCAAAATTGCTAGAAAACTGTTTTGAGCCAGTTGGAAAA
>ML779695.1:212943-228050 GCA_009831015.1 Picea engelmannii | reverse complement strand
CACAACATTAGGATCAAAAATATCGGGGTACAAGGAATAATATGTAGAAGAATTGAGGAGACGAAATGCATCTCTTGAAATGATAGGTATATACGTTTTGAAATATGGTTTTGTTCCCTCTCCTTGTATAAACTGATCAACCTTTGTTGTATTCTCTTTTAAAGAATACGAGACAATTTCTAAGAGACAATTTGGTTCATTATGTAAGGGGAAATTTGAGAGCAAATCACTAGAGATAGAAGGTTGATTAATAGTATGCCTAATGATTTTGTCTCCCACTGATTGAGCATGGATCTGTTTAACTAAATTAGGGGAAGATTTATTGTCCACATGATTATCAACTTCACATTTGGCCTCTTTTACTTTAGAAACTATTATAAAATCTATGAGAGTGGGATAACTATCATATTTTAAAGTAAAGGTTCCTTGTTCAACAAGAGGAGACATTGTTTGCAAAGAATGATTAGATGTGACAATTGCATTATGTGGCTCATGATTTGCCAAAATGAAAGAAGTCGACAAAAATTGTGGTGCTTCAAAATCTTCAAGATCAACATGAAAATTTGAACCATCTTGAGATTGAGTGTTAGTGCTCAATTCAGATTGGTTAAAAATTAATTGATCTTGCTTGTCTGAGAGAGAAACGAGATATTCAAAACATTCATTAATAAGCGGCATTTCTTTCAAAGGCAATCTAATACCAACATGAATGAACCTAATTGCAAAATCATTGAATGATTCACCATTTTCTTTCCTTAAGAAACTTAATTCTTCACTTAATTCATCATAATCATAGTTGCTAAAATTTGATAAAAACTCAAATACAAACTTAGACAAAGAATGAATAGAATTAGCCCGAAAATATTCAAACCAAACTTTAACCCGGCCTCGGAAAGTGAGAGCGAACAATATGCATGTAACATTAGAATCGGTGATCTTATGTCTTAAACACTTATAAAAAAAGTTAGAAATATGGTCTACTACAAATGTGTTCCCTTCACCATCAAAGGTGAGTTCTGAAAAGAGATCATTTGTCTTGCTGGAAATAGCTGGTAGTGAGACATTAAAAGCATGTTCTGACACAGTGATTTGGGTAGAAGCCATTAAGAATTTGAAGAAATTGAATCCAAATAGCTAGCCTGCCTTGTAGTGCATTATAACATGATACATAAGAAGGATTTCTAAATTTGGAATTATGAAAAGCTGAGGGGTCAAAGATTTAATCATTAAATCGACCTCGGCCCTCCTTCTAGCGCCATTTGTTGACAGACAAAATTAACAGTTCGTCAACTAGAAGAAAAAGCCCGGTCCAGGGTTGTCTAAATAACCCAAGTCGTTTGGTGTAACTCATTCTGACGGGTTTAATGGCTTTGTTAGCCAATCTAAGAATCCCAAAAGAAACGAATAAAAGAGAGAAATAACGAACTAATTACTAAACACACTATATATATGTACATATGTTCAAATGTAACTATAGTAATTGTATTTAAACAGAATATATACAAGTCTCGTTTATTTACATGATTTACAAGATGCAAGTTTTAATCAAAACTTACGAAAATCGATGTGAAAAATGATTGCTTCTAGGAAGCAAATAAAGAAAGCACATAAAAATATTTATTGTTTTTCTTTTATAAATTTAAAGAATCTTGCAAAAAAAATTAATGAAACATGAACATGTGGATAGTCAAAGCTGAACCATACATTCTAGTTTCAATGATATGTAAATGATAGAAAAATACAAAGAAGTTATCATGTCAGTGAATTAGTGAAGTGTATCCAAGCATCTGCATAAGTGGTGAACATCTGACTACCATGTCCAAGAGAGAAATATGCAATGAACCTTATGACTGTTCTAAATAAATTCAGAACATTTATTGGCAGCTTAGGTTTTAATGAAAGAAAAGGAAACACAAACATAAACCTGTGATCTCATAATTATACATGCTTACAGCAAGATAATTTTCTGGACGCAATCTATGCATTTTATCATTCAATTTAAAAATCAAAGATAAATCTCATTATTTAAATCGAAGATATAATCACAACATTTGTATTTTGAGGAAGCAAATGATAGATGGTATTTATAATATAAACCTCCTACACACCACGGATCATTTAATCTAAAGATATCATACCTGCACATGTAACAGGATTAAAAAAACCATAAATAACAACATTATAAACAAAAGGATAAAGCCAAAATGCATATATGTCGTTCTATTAAGTTTTTGAAATCACTTGTCCATTCTGTAGTCCTAGAAGAAATTTTTTGGATAATAGACTTTAAAGATTGAAAAAATTAATACATAAATGATAATAATTAACCATGTATTGATAAAAAAGACTAAAGCTATTTAAATCAACGCATAATCAATTATTCAAAGAATATGAATATCTTATAATGAAAATAAAATCATTTTACTTATAGGACAAAAGCCATTAAGCAACCTGGAATTTCATATTCTTCTTTGAAAATATTCATCCATTCTCCCAAAGATTCCAACCATCTATTACTCCATTTGAAAAGAAATAAAAAGTTTACAAAAGCAATAATATACAAAAGAGAAAGGATTAAAATCCTTCTCTCTAATTCTTGGATCCTATTGGCTCTGATCTTTCTCATATATTTATAAAATGAATGAACAGTCTGGGCGTCACTATTAATTTCCGCCACCTGAAATTTTCCTCTAAAATAGACCCAAATATCTCTCAAATCGTGCATTTTTTTGGGAAAATCTACACAGGTAAGGTAAATGGGTCCATTTTGGTTTTGGGTTTTCAATCGTTTCTTCAAATTCCTCATGGTTTGGCTGCAATCAGTTCTGTAAAATCGTCTATCTGATTTTGACGCCTTTCCAAATTTTATTTGTTGTTTCTCATAAAATTATTTGTAGCAATCCAAAATTATTTTTGGATCAATCATCTTGAACGTGTTTGGATAATAAAATCAAGCCATAATTAGATCCGTATCAAATATTTGATAATAGAAACCCGTGAAACAAAAAGAAACCTAAATTAATAACCTAAAATTTGTGAATAAAACAAAATCTAGAAAAATAAAAAATGAATTTAAACTAACTATAACTTATAAACAAACATTATTTATAATTTGTTTTCAAATATGATCTAGAAGCTTCAAGTTAATGAAGAAAAAATATTAATTTTGGTTTTTTATAGAATCAAACAAATGATGGATAATTCTTTGATTATTATTATTTTGAAATGAGATGCAAAATGAAAAAAGAATTTAATTAATTAACATCACCAAATGATTTTATGAAAATGAGAAACCAACCAAGATATTATTTGATGAAGGATTGAACACATTATTCAAAATATTCAAACTTGCTAATGAGCAAAAGAATGAACACATAATCATAATTTAAACAAAAGTAAACATTTGATAAAAATTAACGTTTTTGTTTAAATTGAGATTTTTATGTTCATTTCTAACTTTTGACATATACTCTTGTAATGAATGTCTCATACTATAGTGAATGTCTTAAGTTTGTCTCAAATCAAGCCAAGGTATGGAACTATTTGAAAAGGTTGATTATGTAGCTCATTATAATTATCAAGATTCTAATGGGGGCCCTTTAAATTTTGTGAAAATTAGGGGGAGTTGTTGGGGCCCAACAACTTCTAGTCTCAGTTATCTCTTGTTGTTAGAGTATTTTTGTATGGTTCCCATCGAAGATCTCTAAATCTGATCTTGGTCCATATCCTCATTTGAAAAGGGGTTATGATTGTAATTCAGAGTGAAATTAATAAAATCACTTTGGTGATTTTGGTCTCACATGTGTATTTTCTGATACTATTTTCATATTTAAATTTCATTTGTTCATTAATCATAAAAACACAGTATGTATACATTTTTCACTTTCTTTTTTGCACTATTAAATTATAAAAGACAACATTGATTTCTTTCACTTATTGCTCGTGAATCAATTGATAAATTTTTCTTAGTCTATAAACCCCAAATGATAATCCAAACTATCTTACCCTACCCTAGTAAGATTCGAAAATGTTGAAGTGAGGTTCCTTGCACCTTTTCCTCAACATTTATTTGGTGACCATACTGGGGACAACTTTCCATATCTCTCTCATTGTTGTACTTTATTTATGTAATTAATTTCTTTTGTTTCTATTTCTTATTTTTGTTTTTAATTGATTGATTCCATGATTGTAGTTGTTAATAGACAACCCAATATTGGTGATGGTATTGATCTTCAAACTAGAATTTATTTGACCTTATTCAATACCATTTTAGAAACTACTAACACTCATGTTGAACTCCACCATTCTTGAAAATTCATTTCCGAAGATATTAGAATACATGACCGGTGGGAAGATCGACAAAGGAAACCCATAAATCATCATCCTCATTTAAACATTTTGTTGGAAGATTGGTTATTGTCATTGATGTCAACCCTAGTCATTGGTTTTGGACCTCAAGGTTGATGAAGATATTTGGACATGAAGGACAATGCACATGCAGATACAACACCCATGGATGGATAGTATACATCATGTTGTTTCCGATGGTAGGTGGCACATCATGTGGATCCTCATGGTTGAGGAGAAATGAATTTTTGAAGATGAAAAAGTGAATTGAAGAAGGAAGTATAGGTTGGCCTTGAAGATATTTAAAGAAAATAATTACAAAATTAGAAAGTGTCAGGTCATCCCTAATGTTAAAAGGAAGTGACATAAAGGGTATAAATACATCTCATTAAACATTCATTTTTTAACACATAGAAGTTTTTTGATGAACAAGTATATATAAGTCAAATTTCAGAGGAAATCTAAAGTAAAGAAGGTCAGATTTCAAGGGAGGATGAAGTATTTTGGTGATGTGTTCTAAGTATCGGCAATTGATATCAGATAAGGTTTCCTTCAGAACAGTTTAACCACTAGAAGGAAAATCTTGAGAAAATATGGATGACCATGAGCACATTTTAAATTGGATTCAACGATTTGATGGAATAAATTATGCATATTGGAGTAATAGAGTGAAAACTTACCTAACAACTTTGGGAGTAGACATTTGGTACTCAGTTGTAAATGGCTATGTAATCCCAAATAATGCTCCAAACGATCCAAATGAGAAGAATCTTATGATTTGTAATTCAAAATCTAGACATGTTATTCTAGGAACATTGGCACCAACCATTTTTATCAAAGTGATGGGCTGCAACACTGTTAAAGAGGTATGGGAAAAACTCAAGAGTATCTATGAAGGTGATCCAAAATTTAAGCTTCAATGATGTAGAGTAGAATTTAAAATTTTGAAAATGGATGAAAAGGAAGATATTGCAACCTATTTTCTTAGAGTTGATGAAGTTGTTAATGATACCAGAGGATTAGGTGAAGAGCTCAATGAATCCTTGGTTGTACAAAAAGTGTTGAAATCACTTCTCTTGAAGTATGATGCTAAGGTATCTGCCATTGAAGAAACTAGGGACTTGACCGAAATGACAATGGATGAATTATATGGGTCTCTTATAGCATATGAAATGAGAACAGGTATAGAAAGTGACCAACTAAACAATGAAGCAGCCTTTAAATCCATAAAGAAGACAAAAGACAAGGATAATGACTTTGATGAAGAAATAACAAATTTCGTAAGAAGGTTCCAAAAGGGAACTGGAAGATACAAAGGTAAGTCTCATTTCAAAATCTTTAACTGTGGTAGAATAGGACATATTGTTGAAAACTACTACTATAAAAAGAGAAGTCTCAACAAGAAAAAGATCTTTTACTCCATGGATGATGACATCTCCTCAGATGAGAGTGATGAATAAGATAATGATGGAGGAGAAGTCCTCTTCATAACCCAAGAAACCTAGGATGATGATCACAAGATTTATAAAGAAGAAGAAATCATTTATGAAAAAGATTCAAATGAAGAAACCAAACTTGATTCCTTTTGGAGATACAAAGACAACGTAGAGAGTGAACAAGAAGATGCGAATCTTGAAAAGTTGAATCATGTTGAAATTGAAAATAACAAGCTTTGAAACACAAACATAATACTAAAAGGTGAATTGAGTAGTTGTGAAGAAGAGAATTACAGACTTCAAAAGACCATTGGTAAATTGAAGGAACAATTAGAAGATTATGATAAATTGAAAGAATAATTGGATCATAGAAAAGGGGAGCTACTATTGACAATAGAAAATTTGAAGAAGTTCATAAAAAGAACTGAAAACTTAGATGAGATCCTTAGCAGACAAAGATCTCCAAATGACAAGACAAGACTAGGATACAATGACAGTTTGAAGACAACAAAACAAGATAAGGAATATGAAAAGAATGAAACCAACACTCCAAAGAAAGTTGAACAACAAGATAGAAGACTAGAATTCAAAAGGAATGAGACATCAAGAAGATCCTCTCCCATCAGGTATGAAAGAAATCATTATGAAGGAAAATATAGTAGAACAAATCATGAACCTAGATGGAATACACCACAAATAAGATCACTTACTCCCAGGTATCAAAATTTCTTTCTTGGACATTGTTATACTTGTGGAAATTTTGGACACAAGGCAATCAATTGTAGAATCAATGAAAGGAATAACTACGCAAGCTACATGAACAGTGAAAATAATAGATATGGAAATGTTCGTAGACCTGTCAATAGAAATTATAATCCATTTGAACCATTAATGGATCAAAATATTGTATGTTATAAGTGCAATAATCTTCGTCACAAAGCACGAGATTACAGAGAGATGAAGGAAGATAATCATATGTCAAACATCCCTATACCAACTACAATATGGAAAAGGAAAGAAATTCCACACAATGAAAACTGTCGAATAGCATTGGTCACTAAAGAATGCAAAGAAGAAGATGAATGGTTCATAGTTAGTGGGTGCTCATCTCATATGACCGGAGATCAAAGAAAATTTGTCAGTTTGAAGAAAAAGAGTGGAAATGCTACATTTGGACATGACTCATCTACCAAAATACTTGGAAAAGGAACTATAAATCTTGGAAGTGAAAATGTAAAAGCAAAAACAGTCCTATCGGTTGAATATCTGAAGCATAATCTCCTCGGTGTCAACAAAATATGTGATCAAGGATACACTCTTATGTTTGAATCCCAAAAATGTAAAATTAGAGAAAATAAATTAGGAATATTGGTTGCAACTGGAACAAGAAGACTGAACAAAATATACATCCTACACATGAAGAAGAGAGAGAAGACAGAAGCCACACAAAAGGATTAAGAGGAAGAAAAGGTCCCAAAGACCAAAAATAAGGATGAAGTATTATTGAGTGCCACATGTTTAGGGGGAGCAGCCCCAAAGAAGAAGGTCACCTTATGCCATTGAGCTTAGGGGGAGAAACCCCACCCTTTTACATTGATGTCAAAGGAGGAGATAAATTGGGATCATGATGACAGGGGGAGCATGAGTGTTGCCATCAATGACAAAGGGGGAGATTGTTGGAAGATTGGTTGTTGTATTGATGTCAACCCTAGTTATTGGTTTTGGACCACAAGATTGATGAAAATATTTGGACATGAAGGATAGTGCACATAAATATATAACACCCATGTATGGATAGTATATTTCATGTTGTTTCTGGTGGTAGGTGGCACATCACGTGGATCCTCATGGTTGAGGAGAAATGATTTTTTGAAGATGTCAAAGTGAATTGAAGAAGGAAGTACAGGTCATCTCTGAAGATAATTAAAGAAAATAATTACAAAGTAAGAAAGTGTCAAGTCGGCCCTAATGTTAAAAGGAAGTGACATAAAGGGTATAAATTCATCTCATTAAACATTCATTTTTTAACACACACAAGTTTGTTAATGAACAAGGAGATATAAGTCAAATTTCAGAGGAAATATGAAGTAAAGAAGGTCGGATTTCAAGGGAGGATGAAGTATTTTGGTGATGTGTTCTAAGTATCAACACATTTTGCACATGTCCTATAGCTCTTGTATCTATCGAAGAACAAGAGGGTTGTCATATGAAAATATTCCTATATCTAAAATAGGAAGGAGAAAGGTTTTCATACAAAGCCAACAAACTTCTCTTCATCAAACTTTATCTGATTGAGCTAGTTCCAGTCCACCTGAAATTTCCTTCTCTTTAAATATGACATATTCTGGTGGAGGTATTGGTACTAGAGGTTCCTCTTCTTCACATTCTTCATCTTCATCTGTAATCAGAAGTATTTATAGCCATCGAATTCGAATTCAATTTACAACTAATCTAAAAAAAAAAGTCATTAAAAAGTATGGATTATTTCAATTCGAAGAAGATGGTACCACCACCCTATGGCACATATATTCTCCATTGAATATTACACCAACCTCCCAACCCGTTCCAAATTTTAAGGATCCTTTTCCTATGTTTTCGAGAAATGGCACTATTTCTACAAAGGAACACTTAGTAGCCTTTTCTAATGTGTTCCATAATATATGGCCAAATGACAATGATACTTTCATGCACTTATTTGTCAACTCTCTTGAAGGGAATGTTGTTGCAAACGTTTTCAACTTACCCCCTAATATATTTTCTACATGAGGAGAATTGGTCTACTGGTTTAAATATACATATGGATAACCTAAAATCCTAGTTGACCAACTAAGGGAATATAATAATAATACTTATAACAACAGTGAAAGTATTAAATTGTTCAATCTTCGTTTCACTAAGTTGTATTGTTAAGCCATAAATAGTGTCACATTACCCATTAATTGGGGCATATTCCACTAGTATTTTTATTTTATTTATGTCGGCTTAGGTCCATTATTTGTAATTGTACCTCCTAGTCTCCTATATATACCAAGGAGACCTTTTCATTTGGAATCATGTTGTATTTTTGAATTCATATGATGTATAAGGACATTCCCCCCTTGAAGAGGCTTATTATCTGAACTTCTCTCTTTTTCAAGGTGTTGAGTACTTATTATGAAGTTTTATGATATTTTTATATTTGGTTCCTAACATTTGGTATGAGAGCTCAAGGTCTTGGGGTTTCACTGCTACATCCGAGACACCTTGGAATTTTCTCTATAAATCATTTTTTGGGACATTTCAGAAGGAACACCTTGAGGGATATTTAGTAGATGGATCAAAGTACTTCTGGTTAAAATATCATTTTCTAGGGATTTATATTTTCAGAGATATATCCTATGGAATATCGAGTTCCTAAATCATGCAGAATTCAACCATCACAAATTTTTTTCTCTAATTTCTTTTCTGTGATTCTTCAGATAGTAAAAATAGGAGGATATTCACAAGAATTATCAAGGTATATTTGGTAAAAATGTCCTCTTTTGGTTCATCCTAGGTTTGGATATACACCTTGTGTAAGATAGGGTAGCTGACTAGTCCTATTAACTAGTCTGAAACAGGTGTTCTGGGTAGAACAATGATATATTCTTCAGTGAGTATCCAAATTAAGTGATATTTGGAAATTGGACAGTCTATAGTATTTATGGTACAAGTTTCAGAAAAATGTATCACATATTGTGCGCTTGGCATGCTTTACAAGTACGCTCTCCTGGAAAGTCCAAAAATTGGCAAGGCATGGGGAAGTCACCATAACTTCCATTTGGCACATCCAATTTTGATTAGACCTATGGAATTGCAGAGAGGACATATTAGAGAACTATATAACAAAATTTCAAACCTAGAAGGTATGAAATTGCAAAGATACAATAGACAAAAGGTCGGCTAGTAGAATAGTCTCCAAATCGGGGTTTAAAAGGAGTGTTGTTTTTTGGAAATTTTCACATATTTTGACTAGAATATCCAATTGGGGTGATTCAAAAAGTTGAATAAAGTGGGATAAAAGGAGTATCACATAAATTTGAGAGACAATTAGGTATTTTTTTAGGTATATATGTGTTTTGACATCTCTAAACGTAGGAGCTATCATTACTGGTTAGCAGTACAACCTGGGGACAATGTGGTTCTTCCACATACATAGAGTATATTAGAAGGCCCCTTTTGAATGGTTGTGCATTAAAAAATAATACTACGGTTTTGATCTCCCACATACCTAGAATATATTAGGAGACCCCTTATAATCCTAAGACTTACCAAGTAAACCTTTTGGTTGTCTTGTTTCTATAGTACACCAAGAACAACACTCGGGGAGATCACTCTCTAGTACCTGGGTAGTCGAATAATACGACTAAGGGTATGGTCAATCCTCCTTAGTTATTACACTGAGATATTGGGTCGAGTACTATTTTTGGACCCCGCATGTATATCAGATAGATATAACACCTGACACTCCCTTGTCTGTGAGGACCTCTACCTAATCCAATTAGGAATTCCTACCTTGCAGTGATACTTGGTCAACATTCCACCAAAAAAGGGAAATTCTACACCAAATAATCCTTTAGAAAACCCTACTTGGACTCTTTATGAAGGTTAAGAAATGAGCAGGGACATGAATGATTTACAAAAGAAGGCAATAACAAAAGATGAACTACAAGGGATGATAGATTCAACTTAAGCTAAGATGGAAGTGATAATGGATACTAATATGGATGGTTTAAAAGGGATATCATGGAAGGATTGAAAAGTTTTCTAATAGAGAGGCCACCTGAAAGTGAAAATGTATCCCATGAAATTCATGATGAGGAAAAAAGGAAGATGAATCAAGACTAGGGAAACTCCAACTTTGGGTTGAAGACCAATCACCTTTCTAAGAACAATATGAGGATGTTTGATGGAAAGGATACAATCATATGGATACTCCAGATCGAGCATTTCTTTGATCTACATGATGTGTCGCACACACAAAAGGTACAAATTGCATATTTATATTTATAACCCAATCAATTTGTGTGGTATCGATGGATTTGTTCTCACAAATCACTTGTCACTTGGAAAATTTCCACAGAAGAAATGATAGCACACTATGAGGATACACCGAGCAATAACTACTTCATCCAATTGATAAATATCAAGGAAAAGGGTTCAATTGTAGAGCACATCGATAACTTCCAAAGATTGAATATAAAAGTAACGGATATTATAGATGAGCACCTAATTGATGTATTCATAGAAACTTTAAAGGATAACAGTCAACATGAGGTTCTCCTTTGGGAACCCCAATCATTGGAGAATGCATTCAGGGTGGAAATAAATGTTGAAAGTAAAAACATGGCTATGGATACTAGAAGGACCACTCCTAACATCTATCAAGAGAATAATGTTCCTTCTTCTAAACGACCTTAACCTACAAGGTTAACACCTCAAAAATTGGAGAAAAGAAAATAAAAAGGTTTATGATTTAATTGTGACAACAAGTATAGTAAGGGACATAAGTGTGGTGAGAAGAAATTATTCTACATAGATTGTGAAGAGGAATAAAAACAAGAACAAGAACCATCTCAAGATGAAAATGTAGAAGATATTTCTTCTAAAGAGTTGACTCCCACCATATCATGTAATGCATTGGCTGGAATTAGTACTCCTCAAACCCTCAAGATTGAAGGATATATCAAAAAGAAAAAGGTAATATTCCTAATTGATTTTGTTAATACTCATAATTTCATTCACTAGAAATTAGCCATATCTCTCAATTTCTTTATATATATAGCTCCATAGTTTCAAGTAATGATTGCAAATGGAGGAACTATCAATTTCTCAGGAAAATTCCATAAGATCAATCTTATTATGGGGGAATATTTAATGAATATTCCAATGATTGCTATACCCATGGGTGATGTTGATGTCGTACTAGGAGTCCAATGGTTACAATCATTGGGAAAAATGGATTTTAATTTTAAATAACTTTTCATGAATTTTTCATTGGAAGGAAAGGAGAATGAGTTAAGGGTTATCACAGGGAAACCCGATAAGGTGATAAGCTCTAATGGTATGAAAACATTATTGAAAAAGGGGCATCGGGGTGTAATTGTAACTATGCTCACTAAATGTTCAAACATCTAAGCCATCTATTCCCCCGCATCTCCAAGGGATCATTGATAAGCATTCCAAAGTATTTGACGATATTCCCATAGGTCTTCCACCCACTCGCGATCGTGATCATGATATTCACCTAATTCCTGGGAGTGTCCCTCCTAACATAAGGCCTTACATATACCCTTATGCCTAGAAGAGTGAAATTGAGCGTATGGTTGAAGAAATGTTTGAGGCTGGAATTATTAGACCTAGACAAAGTTCTTACTCTACACCAGTGGTAATGGTAATCAAGAAAGAGGGATCATTATGTATGTGTCCAAATTATAGAGATATCAATGAGATCACCATTAATGATAAGTTTCCCATTCCCATCATTGATGAATTGTTAGATGAACTACATGGAGAAATCTACTTCACAAAGTTAGATCTTTGTTTAGGGTATCATTATATTAGAATGAAGAAATAATATATCCCAAAAATAACATTCCGAGATTATGGAGGTCATTATGAATTTTTGGTCATGCCTTTTGGCCTTACGAATGCAACTTCCACATTCCAAGGGTTGATGAATTCTATTTTCAATCCCTTCCTTCAAAACTTTGTGTTAGTATTTTTTTATGATATACTAATATATAAAAAGTCATGGGAGGATCATGTTTGACATGTTGACAGGGTGTTAAAACTACTAAAGGAGCAACAACTATATGCTAGACCATCCAAATTTTTCTTTAGGGTGAAGGAGGTAGAGTATTTGGCTCATATTGTATCTCATGAAGGTGTCAAGGTAGACCCTAATAATATTAAGGCCGTGATGGACTAGCCGATTCCCAAAACATTGAAGAATATTAGAGGATTTTTGGGTTTGACAGGTTACTACCTTAATTTTGTTCAGAACTATGGAATAATAGAAACACCTTTAACAACATTAACTAAGAAGGATACATTTTCATGGACTCCATAGGCAACTCAAGCTTTTGAAAAACTTAAAGAGGCGATGTGCAAAGTTCTTGTCTTCACCACGCCCGACTTCACAAAAACCTTTATTGTGGAATGTGATGCCTCAAGAAATGGAATTGGTGTTGTTCTAATGCAAGAAGGAAGGCCCCTTGATTTTGAAAGTCGACCACTCAAGGTAAAGGACTTACACAAACCCATTTATGAGAAGTAAATGATGGAAATACTACACGAATTGAAGAAATGGCTCCATTAACTAATAGGTAGGAACTTCAAGGTCAAAACAGATCATGAAAATCTTAAATACTTCTTGGAACAAAGAATATATTCAGAAGAACAACAAAAGTGGGTGACCAAGATTTTCTATGGAAGAATACTGCAATGGAATATCACATCGAGCATCAACAAAAAATTCTCCAACTCTTAAAGGAAAACTTGAGCATGGCACATAATCGCATGAAACAACAAGTAGATCGACATCGTAGTGAAAGAATTTTTGAAGTAGGGAATTGGGTTTTTTTAAGACTACAACTTATTTGGATTTATGAGGGGAATGAAATGAATAACATATTGAATACCATAACATAGAGATAATAAGAGAAAAAATAGATATACAGTGAACAATAACTTCTATCGAATAAAGAAAATAGGTTGAAACTGTAAAATTGTAGAACTGAAACAACTTGCTCAATGGTGGTAGCTATATATGAGAAGATATGTGACTTCTATGCACATCTGGTTGAGAAAAATGATTACAATGAGGCTCTAGGGGCCTTTTTAACATTACTCGTGAATTCTGAAACCCCAGACATCCAAAAACCTAACCCTAGAAGATGAAATGCCAAAAGTTATGTGGGCCCCGATGGGTAAGTTGGTACCTCAACTTCCCAAGGTTGTAACATTTGCATACAACCTCTATTTTATGTGTGTGATAGCCCATTGTAATTATCTTTTAGAGAACTACACATTGTGTAGTCAAAATTTGACTATGTCTACAATTTGACTATGGCAAGCCAAAAAAACATTGTTGAGGGTCCCAAAACAACCCTAGAAGTACAAAAATATGTACTGATATGAAAACTTACAAAATAATCTAGTTGGAATAGGTGGGAAGCCACCAATATCCACTTGGATGATGTGTAGGTATTTGGGACAACCCAAGAAGTGCAGAACCCACAATTACAAAGAAATGTCATCATTACAGAGAAACATGCTAAACTAAAAACTGTCAAGATGATCCAACTGGAATAGGTGGGTGGCCACCAATATCCACATGGATCAGTCCTCCCACCTTAGGAAGCAATGGTCTCCATTGTGTTGAGTGCCCCCATCAGGTGAGGAAATTTATACTGAATTTGGCCCCGGGTAAGCCACTTTCCTTTGTGTAGGAGTTTTCCTTCCTGTTGACGGGCGAAATTGACCGTCCGTCAACTGGGAGAGTGGAACCGGTCCGGGGTTGTCTAAATAACCCAAGCCGTTTGGAATGGACCACCCTGACGAGTTTAACGGCTCCATTGGCCGCTCTAAGGTCTTTCAAGAAAACCAAAGAGAGAATTAATCTGAGCTAAGTAATCTAAACAAACTAACACTAAATAAAACTAATGAAACAAACTAACTAAAAGTACAAGAAACAAACATACTAATCCAATTAAGACAACTACTAACTAAACTAATATAACTATTCTAACTATTATATACAATCTACTAATTACTCTTATAATAACTCAAATCAACTATCTAATTATCAGCTGCAATGTTACTTATTCACAAATGTACACTATGAAAAACCTACATATTTGATTAAAACCTGCAAAACTCATGTATATTCTCTGCCCTAAGATAGCCAAGAATCTCTTTTTTGATTTTTTATATTTTATGAAAAGGAAATAAACATTACTGAAATTAAACAATCTAACATACTTACTGAAATTAAACAATCTAATATAAATATAATTACGATTATATTTGAATTAAACTACTTAATGAAAACAGTAAACAACAAACTAATTGACCTGGGAACGCTCCAAGTCTGCCCTGTGTATGATGACTTCTAAGCTAGTTGGAGGAAGAAATTCACACCGTTTATTCCTTAATCTTCTCATAAACGATCAGCTATGCTGCTCCTTGAAGTGTTTTACAGGACAAACAAGACATAAAAGAAAATCATAACAATCTTCTGATGATAAATCTCTGCAATAAGGGAAACCTATTATGCAGAAAACTTATATATAACAATTCAAT
>ML779695.1:192039-203499 GCA_009831015.1 Picea engelmannii | reverse complement strand
ATATTACACCATAGTTTTAAGCCATAAATCATTCAATTTGAAACCAAAATCAAATAATCAACCATGCGCCGATGTATTGTAACAGCTCATATTCATAATTTAACCAATGTACAAATGGGTTTTCATATAATCAAAACATCAATAGTTATGAAAACATAAACATAGGCATCAAATTACAAAGATATATATAAAAGTTTTAATCATAACACCCATGTATCTTATGAAACCAAAGGTTAAATGAATGCAAATCCAAATGCATTGCAAACCAAGCCACATAATAAATCGAAGCATGAGTAATGAGTACAGATCGAAAGATTCGCCAACTAGGTAAAATGATAAGTAAGATGTAAGTGCAAAGGGCATATCAGTCAGAAGGATGACAACAGTTCAAACAATGATTCTAATGTGACTTTGAAGGACTAATTTTTCATGCTTACAGTCGTGAAAACAAAACGAAGATAGGCGTGCAAAAAGGCACAAAGAATAAAAGCATCGTTCATTTGAAAATTGCGATGAAAAATCAATGTTTGTGAAACATTGGTGTAGGCAGCTTATGAGACGATGAAAAATGTGAATTGGTTGCCAACACTTCCTTGACAACCCAATCAACTTGGATCCTCTGTTGGTGAGTTCCCTTGACCTTTGTGTCCACAATATGATCAGTGGATTCTTGTTCTATGCCGTCAGGGTTGATATCTATTGGTTTCATTTGTTTTTGATCTCCAAGGTGTCCAATAATGGTGGAAAATATGGTCAAAGGAGGTCCACATTGAACAGTGGGTGTAATCCAAGGAAGGGTAGAGTGTTAAGATCAAAATAATTGCTATCCACAACCTTAGTGATAGTGTAAGGCCCATAAGGAAGTGGGTGGAGCTTCCGATGGGTCCCTGTAAGATGATCTTTCTGCAAATGAAACTAGACCTTGTCTCCCACCTGAAACTGGTGCGGTACCCAGTATTGATCATGGTGCTTCTTCTGCTTAGAATTGGCTTTCTGCAAAATCTTATGGACCTGTTGGAGGATGTATTGAATCTGCTCAATAAATATGATGGATTTTTTGGCCTCATACTAAACATGGGAATATTCTTCCTATGTGGTTGCAAGAGGTAGTGCAATATTAGTGGGAACCAAGGGTTGGAATCCCAGCCCCAGTGCCCACCTGAAATAGGCTATGGCCAGTGGAGCTATGGAGAGACTTGTTGTAGTTGTGTTGAACATAGGGAATACTCTCATCCCATGTATGCATAGTCTTAGAGTTGTACATGCGCAGAATGTGAAAAATCATCCGATTGATGACCTTTGTCTGGCCCATCAATTTTTCGGTGGAAAGTAGTGGATTTAGTGAGTTTGGTGTCCAACAGTGACCAAGGACTCGACCAAAATGTGTTGAGGAACTTGTTGTTCCAATATGAGGTTATGGTATATGGTATCCTAAAATGGACCCATACCCGTTCGAAGAAGAGATTGGCAGTATATGTCGCAGTGATGCTCTTCTTGCAGGCTATGATAATGGCCATCTTTGAAAACCAATCAACCACCAAAAATACAAAATCATTGTCATGCTTGGTGGGAAAAAGGCCAGAAATGTAATCCATTGATATGGATTCCCAATGCCTCTTGAGAGTAGTAAGAGGGGTGTATAAGCCTTGATTCTTAATGGTTGGCTTGGAAATGGCACAAGCAGTGAAAGATCTGATATACTTGTTGACGTCTTGTCGAAGTTTTGGCCAATAAAAATGTTTCTGTAGAATGACCACAATTTTCTCCATGCCAAAATGTATTTCCATCTGACTGTAGTGAGCCTCCCAAATCACCTTTGCATGCTGACTTGTCGGAACACAGAGGTGGCCTAGATGGCATAAGAGTCCATCCTGGATGTGAAAATTAGTGACATTCACGCCTGTACACAAGAGATGAGATGTGGTGGCAAAGTCAGGATCATGTTGATAAAGTTGGGGCCACTCAGATGCCTAATGCCCACAGGAATGGAGCACTGTGGTGAGTGCAACAACAGGAGGGTGACTAAGGTAGTCATCGACATGATTTGGGATCCCTTTTTTATACTTGATGTTGAGATGAAACTGTTGTAGGTATGTGGACCACATTTGATGGTGGTCATTTTGCAACTTCCCTTGTGTCTATATGAACTATAGAGGACTATGATCAATGTGTATGATTGTCTCCTTTCTCAAAATTTAATGTTTCCATTGACGACGGGATTGCACAATGGAATACATTTCTTTGTCATAGGTGGGATATTTTCGAACAATATCTGGGAGTGTCTCACTATGGTATGCTACTGGATGACCATGTTGAGTGAGAACTACTCCTACAACATAGTCAGAGGCATCAGTATCAATCTTGAATGGTTGTTGTAGATCGAGTAAGGAGAGTACTGAAGCTGAGCATAAGTGATGCTTTAGATCATCAAATGGTTGTTGTTTTTCCTACCCCCATGTGAAATTTTCCTTTTCGTCGCCCTTGGTTACTTGGTTGAGGGCCCATGCAATATGGGAGAATCCCAACATGAACCTTTGGTAGAAGTTGGAAAGTCCCAAGAATCTTCGAAGCTCGGTTAGTGTGGTCTGGGATAGCTAGTCATGAATGACTTGGATATTAGTTGGATACACATGTACCCCATGTTCATCAACAATGTAGCTCAAGTATAGGACCTTGTTCATAACAAAGGAATTTTTTTCCAAGTTTCTATATATCTTGTGTTGTTGCAGAGTGCCAAAAACATGTTGAATATGTTGCATGTGCTCCTCCCAAGTTTTGTTGAAGATGAGGATGTCATCCAGATATACCACCACAAAAGAGTTGGTGAAGGGTCTCAATACATCATCCATCAATATCATGAAATTTTTTGGTGCATTTGTTAAGCCAAAGGGCATGACCATCCATTCAAAGAGACCTTCTTTAGATTTGAAAGTTGTCTTCCATACATCAGTTGGTTCGATGGTAACCAGGTGGTAGCCATACTTTAGGTAAATATTGCCGAAGAAATTTTCTCCCTTGAGTTGGTCAAGAAGGTCATCAATTCATGGAATTCAGGGAATTAGGTACCAGTTCCTGATTGTGATTTTGTTTAATCCTCTGTAATCGATGCAAATCTGCCACGTCCCATCTTTCTTTTGCATCAACACAATTGGGCTTATACAAGGGGAGGATTTGGGTTGGATGTGTTGTTATAACCCTAATTTGCACCAGACATGTTTAAATGGCATCAGGCCATCTCAGATTCCTTCTTTGCCAAAGCACTACTGAACAACTCTTCTTAAAAACCTCTTTTATAAAGGCCCGCATTCCCTACTCCATTATTTCACACATGTACATGCTAGTTGACCCAAAACAACCTGCGTGTACCTACAAAAGCACGAAAAAAGGAAAGTTCTCGACGAAACACATAGCTTTGGGTAAGTTAACTAAAACTTCCAGCCATGCATGGCCGAGGGTTTGTCCAAATACCTAGCTTATTCTAGCCTATAAAAGAAGGGTTAGGGGTCCCATTTGGAAGAGGAGAATTATAGTAAAGAAACTATACCCATTTGCACATTCCCTTTGTCCCAACCCTTTAGCCATCCTTGTGCAAGAAGAGATACAAAGAAAAGAAGTTGGAGGACAGTTGAAGAGGAGCCCAAGACCAAGTTCATGGAGTAGTGGCCAGCGTCGACATTGTAAGTTGATTTATTAAAGTTGGTAATAAAGAAGTATCTTTCTCGTCCCACCATATGAGGTGTTCATAGTTTATTGCATACATGTTTGAATATCTAACCCATTAATATTTAGATAAAATGCATGTAGAGATTGTTGTGTATCTTCTGTGAATGCAGGTTAGCCGTAGAGGAGAGTTGCAGTCAAGGAGCAATCAAGTGTGAAGAAGGATCGATATCAAACATCCAAAATAAGGTACACTCACTTAACTACGTATTTGCTTAATAATAATGGGGATTAGGTCTGGGATGACAGTAGAAAATAGGATTCTTTAGGTCTTTTTTGCATGCATAATTTAACCCTAGATGCTAGTCCATAGAGGGATTTCCCACTCATAATAGAATTGGCGACCATACTGGGGAGATCTCTAGGGTTCCTGGGGGATATTTTTGGGTATTTTTAAGAACTGGTTTCATTTTCCTATTTTTAAAGTTTATACAAAAGTCTGAGCTAACAGAGATTCTGGTCTTCCATACCAGTTATCTCTATTTCTTTGCTTGACTGTAAAAAAAAATTCAAGACTCACAAAGGTACACACGTCCTGTATAAGTTTTGCACATGTGTACCCGTGCCCTGCATTCTCACAGCTAGCATGTACATGCTAGCTGAGGAAGTGATAGTCACGTGTAAGATTCCAAAAAAAATCTTTTAAAGAGGCAGTCATCCTCTCCCCTATCAGAATTTTTCCTTCTCAGGGGTTTTCTGGAACTCTTTCTAGTCTTTGTTGTTTGTAGTCGATAGCTTAGGTTTCACCTCTGATTGTTTTTTTCTATGAATTTTTCCTTGAGTCGGTTTCATTTTTTTGTTAAAGTAGGTGTCTGAGTCTTCAAGAGATCCTGGTTCTCAATATCAGTGGTCTCTTCCTGGGCTAGATTGTTTGTCTTTTTTCCTAAGAGTTTCATATATACACATGACCTGTATAAGGCCATCACGCATGTGCACACTTTTTGACGTTACACAACTCGTGTGCACATGCTTGTTGTTGAACTGTCGGCGGTGTGCTTGTGGAGGAAATTTTTGTTGAAGGTAGGGAAATTATCCTTTCCTTTGATAAGAGTTATACCTCTCAGGTTTTTGGATCTCTTTCATAGCAGTCATTGACTTAGGTTTGTTCACAACAATATATTTCTTTTTCAGTTAGAAGCTTCCCTCAAAATTTTCTTTTATAGGGTTTTTAGACAAGTGTGAGAGTCCAATTTTAAGTTGCTTATGTGTGAGTTTTAAAGTGACTCTTTGCGATCTACGCTTAGGCTAGAAGTTTTTCTTTGTTTTGACTTGTTGATATTTTTCCTTTTTAATTTGTCAGCATTCAAATAATAAAAAAAAACTTTTATTTCTTTGATTAATTGAAAAGTGTTGTTTTGCATTAGTAACTAGGGAAAAATCTTTTCTTTCATAAGTTCTTAATAGTTTATTTAGATCATAAGTAGCTCGTAGTCGAGTGAAATCCTTCTTTGAGTATGTTGTTCAAATATCTTAGAAAGAAATTTAAGTTTGAAAAGTTGTTTAAGAGTTAAGTAAGGTAAAGGTTTTTGTTTCCAGCTTTCTGTTTATTTTTCTTTCGTCTTTCACACATCACTAGTTTCACTTTCATAACCTTTGACTTAAGGAAAGACATAAAAATTAACGCTAAATCTAAAATTCATTAGAAATTTTATGTTTGTAGGGTCAACCAACTAGTTTAGGGTTAGGGCCTTGAATTAGGTTGGAGAGGAAACTCTTCAAGGCCATTAAAATCAAACATTGGAGTCTAAGTTAAGGAGTGTCAAAGTCCAGTATCGTGAAAGTTATATGGGCCCCCCCTCTAACACAGGGGATAAACATGAGGTCGAGTGTGGGAAGGTAGTGGAGATAACCCCTCCAACGCTGGACCAATTGTAGTGGAGAACACATATAGAGGGCTTGTCTTGGGATTCCGTCGACTGCATTTTCCACGGAGCTTCGTGGGTCTCGAATCCGTTTGAGGTCCTCAGTTGTCTTTCGGACCACTTGATTTCGATACCCTTCACAGGTTTTGGGCTCGATACCCTTCTCATTGTGGTCTACCTGACTTTTGACTGTACCCACCTGGTGACTGTTCGCGCACTGGCAACCTAGTTGCCTATCCTTTTAGGGACATACACAGGTTACTGCGGGGGTATATCGCAATACCTAGGAAATACATCGGGCCACGCTTTGCAGAGTATACCCAAAGGGTGCTTCCATGTTCGAGTTGCACTTGCACCGATAAGTTGCTCTAGTGTTGGTTGTTGTAACTGTTCTTCCAATTAGTTTAGTGTTTGCTTGTTTTATCTTATAGGGAATTTTTAGTGTGTGTTGTTTTTTGAATGAGTAGACAACCCTATAGTGTCTTTGATCTTATCACACAGTGGAGGATCATGAGCTCCACCGATATTGAAGGCTTCTTGGCCTATCACTGGTCACACTGGAGCCACCCCCGCCACCACTAAGGCGAAAGCTAGACCAACAAGGGTCTTTTGAAGTGACCAGGTCACAAGAAATTGTGCTCGACCAACATCCGGAGGAATCGACCATTTTAGACCTTGGAGTGAAAGCTTTTGGTATAGTTGAAACCTCAACCACTGATATTTCGGCACCCATCATCATATCGATTCATCCTTACGAGTGCCATACAGTTTCGCACGCAGCAATGGAAACAAATGTTGTTAATCCTTCTAGGAATTCTTCAATTCCCACTACAGTTGTCACCACAGAAGAGTTTCCACCTCCTAACCCACCGTCACCGGTCTGATCCTCCATGGTCTCAGCCACCTCTACCTCATACATTGGTCTGATCATGTCCATGGAGACGACCACAACCCCTTTCCCACCAAGTGCGACAGGCCCTCCGTTCTCATACGGGATGAAAAGCTCAGGTACAAGTCTTGTACTTTCCTACTCCACTTCACAGACTTTAGGTCTGGGGGTAGGGAGCTCTAACGCTCCTCTGCAAGGCCACATGGGGGGCATTTATGATCCTTTTAATGCTTTCCCTTATGGGGGAGTTCATATACCTCCTTCGTCCCCTTCGCTCGGTGGCACACACCAACCATCCGTCAGGCCACCTACACACCATAGTTTATTTGGAGCCGGAGTCAAGGACCACCTTTGCATAATATGCTGGTAGGTTCGACATTGTTTTCTTTGTTCGGTGTGTTTGGTAACAACACCTTCTTGTTAGCTACTTTCCTGACTGGGGGCAACCCCGGTTTCGGACAACCTATTCCTCTGCAGGGTACTATTCCTGCACAAAGGACAAACCCAGGAACTTCTTCCACATCAAGGCCTTGGAATTCTTGGCAGGGATCTGTTCCTTCATCAGGAATGTTGATCTGGGGAAATTCTTTCCACAGTCAATGGAACCCCAGACAAGGTACTATGCCTATCCCCACGGGATCGGCATGGGGCAACTCTTCCCAAAGTCCTTCGAATGTAATGCACACCCATCCATCTACATCCTATTTTGGGAATAAACCGATGATGTCTCCTCACAAGCGAAATCCATATGCTGGCCATGGCCATGGTTTTTACCAAAACCCAGGCCAATAGCCAAACTTTTCTTGGAAACCTAGTGCCAGTCAAAATCCAAGCCCATTTTTCCTAGGTTATCACCAACAACCCAAACTACCTTTCCTGGCAACCTTGCATTCAACAGGATAGTCGATCGGTTGCACATCCAAAGGATTGTATTAAAACTGTGAAGAAGCCTATAGGAAAGAAGTTAAAAGGTAGTGTTGATGTCAATTTCAAAAACAAAAGAGTTGGTCGGTTAATTTCTCGAAGTCTTTGAAACAAAAAAAAACCCCATGTAGACACGATCAGCATGATTGATGTGAGCGAAAGATCAGACTCAGAAATTGAAAAATTCCTTGTTGAAGAAGATCCTGTGTCATTCGGGATATACCCTAACTGACCCTATAACTATGTTAATAATTTGCCTCCCTGTATAAAGGACAACCCAGAGTTTCCTGGTATCCAACTTTGTGATAAATCTATCATTCGCATGGAGGATTCTCTGACCCGTAATGTTGTTCGTTCAAATGCAAACTCCTTACAGTCACAATGTGATGTGTGTCGATCGTAGATCGACAGATACTATACTTATGTCCCACTTCTACAGTCACGAGTCAAGTATTTAAGAGACCAAGTTGATATGTTAACAAATGAAAACAACATAATTGAATCCATCATCCAAGGGAAGGAGAAGCGTTTGAAAACTACAGGTCATGTGATTTTCAAAAACGTAGAGGCAGCTACAGCTATCGTTAACTCCAAAGTTTCTTGATACGTTTTGATTTCATTATTAGAGGTATGATTTTTTTATTATTTAATAGCATCATTGTGTCATTCTTAAGTTAGGATATTTGATTCGATTGAATAAACTATTTTTATTATTAAGATTAGTCTTTTTATTTATTCAATAAAATGAGATTGCATTTGCTATTATAACTAGCTACAAAATCGCAAGATTTTGTAGCCAGTTAAGAAAATTTGAATTGTTTGATTTGATGATAGAAAACATATCTGAGATCTTCCTATTTTCTTTTGTTTTCAGGATAATTAAGGAGCCCACGATTTCAAATGATATGAGGCACTTTTGAGATCTCCCATCCATATCTACTATGTATTTTGAATAAACAGAATTAGACTGTTGGTAGTTTTTTGATATCTAGTGAAATCAGGGTGGTTGCATACCCCTTTATTTTTTGAAACCAATTTGATCTTATGAACAAGAAACAGTTATGTTTCCTGAAACCTATATAAACATGTTATTTTGTAAACACTGATCATCTCAGCCTGGGGCAAGAGTATGGGTGTTTTTATCGTAGACTTGAATGGAACAGAATGCACGTTACAGCTTTAGCTTTTCTGTATGATGTTTTGATTCAGGTTATGTTTATGTTGATTTGATAATAGATGGTGATTGCTTTCGTCGTCGTGATTTATTACCAGTTGACATGATTCATTATGCTACCCATATCTTATGTTTCAGATACAATATATACATAGTGATCATCTATCCAATTTAAATTAGGAGATTCATCTCTAATTTATGTTGAATGTTTGCATGCAAGTTCTTACAGGGAGATTTATCTCGTCGTAATTACTTGTAAATAATTAGATCACTGTAACTGTGTCCCTTTTATGTTCTGTATTCAAAACTCAATCTCCAGCGCATTGTTTCTCTTTTGTTCAGAACAAAATTATGATCCATTGCAGGTTTACTTCCCGGATAAGGTGGTTGGATATTCCCTATTGAATGGACATTGGATGCGTTAATAGGTTAGTCTACTATTTTATTTCGCTTGTTTGTTTATTTTAGAAGTTATATATATATATGGTATGATTTCCATTACCTGTAATTTTCTGTTCAATTAAATAGTTTGATATTCGATTTCATGAATGTATTCATCCAAGAAAATAAACCAAAAAATTAAATAGTATTTTCACTTTCTTTATTATTGTCGTTAAAGTAACCAATTTACATTTGATTTTTATGAGTTTAGATTAAAACTCGTTCTTTGTACAGATTGTATATAAAGTTATTGAACATATTTTAGTTAAATAAATTGTACATATATATATTTAAATGTACTTATAGATTTTAGTGATTGTTATTTATTAGGTTATTATTTTTACTTTAGTTATTTTTCACTTTCTTTAGGACTTATATTGGCCAACGGAGCCGCAAAACCCGTCGGAGTGAATTAATCCAAATGGCTTGGGTTAATTAGACAACCCCAGACTGGATTCACTCCTCTAGTTGACGAGCGGTCAATTTCGACCATCAACATCTGGGTACCATCATGCTATATACAACCGACTTAAAACCTCATCTTCCTTACCATATAGTGTTTCAAATAGTAGTGGCTCACCCCATGAAAAAATTTACTTGAAATATTTTATACACGGTGGTTGATGAGGGCGCCTCGACATGTGTTATGTCATTGGCATGTTGGAAGGCCATTGGCCAACCTGTTTTGTCTCCGTCACCTACTCTTCTCACTGCTTTCGATGGTCTTTCGTTCTGACCACATGGTATCATTCCCTCTTTTCCCATGCAATTGGGAGGGAATACCATGTGCGTTGAGGTAGAGGTAGTCGACACGTCCCTCGACTATAATATTTTGTTAGGAAGGAGCTGGACTTATGCCATGCAAGCAGTGGTTTCTACAGTTTTTCGAGTCTTGTTGTTTCCACACAAGGACCGGATTATGACCATTGATCAAGTGTCTTTCTCTAGATCTGAACCTTCATTGGGGGTGTCTGCGGTCCCAATGATTGATAATCCTCAACCAAGCGTAGTCAACATAGGGGTTGGTTTGTGCCCATATTTGATGGGTACCTTTGATTACCCGCCCCCTCAAGGCGATGTCAAGTTCATATCTAACCACCATAAGGTTGAGATTATCCAAGTTTCATTGTTTCGCACGACTTACTTCACCAATTCATGGATAATTCCTTCCCCATCAACCATGATGGAGGGAATAGGTCACCCGGGCATGTCCATGCACTTGTCTGTGGCTGAAGTAGAATACTCCTTAGTCCAGCAAGCTTCATCCAACCAAGATCCAACTCTTGCACAAGAGTTCAATCTACTTCTAGAGCCTATTTGGGCTCAAGGTTCTCTCGCTAACACCGATTCATTAGACTTAGTATTGCCCTCTGACGAAGCAGTAATTGAAGTAATGACTAGTCCAAACAAACCCTGGGATGATCTTCATCACAAATCATTTTTTCTCCCAGAGTTAAGTAGAATCGAGGCTGGAGAATTCACCTTGACTATGACTAGATATAGGTGTTGTCTTATTAATCCCTTAGCTACACACAAGGTCTATGCTGAGGGTAATATGGAAACCATCGCTGAAACCATACTGATCAATATCTCCAGAACCCCTGGCGTCGTGGAGAGTGTTTTCGTTGAAGCTGACTGCTCCCCCGGAGATATTCAAATCTACACAGATCTAGTTAAAGAATTCCGCGACATTTTTTCCTGGTCGTACGAGGAGATGCCATGCATCGATCCAAAAATAGTCGAACATGAAATCACAACTTATCTAGATGCCAAGCCTATCCGGAAAAATCTTAGTCCAGTTAACCCCAGGAAAGCAGCAACCATTAAGGTTGAAGTTGAGAAACTGCTAAAAGACGGTTTGATCTATCCTATCCATTTGACCCAATGGGTGTCAAACCCTATGCCGGTCAATAAAAAACAAGGCATGATTTGTGTATGTATAGACTTTCGTGATTTGAACAAGGCATGTCCCAAAGATAATTTTCCCACACCATTCATCGACCAGATAATTGATGATTGTGCGAGTTGCGAGGCCTTCTCTTTCATGGATGGTTTTTCGGGATATAACCAAATACAAATCAAACCCGAAGACCAACACAAAACGACATTCATCTGCCCCTGGGGTACATTTTCATATCGTAAGATGCCTTTTGGTCTCAAAAATGATGGAGTGACCTTTCAATGGGCCATGTATTTTGCTTTCCATGACCTCAAGCATATACTCGAGGCCTATTTAGATGATTTATCATCTCGATCTCGCAAGAGAACGGATCATCCCACACACCTTCGACTTATCTTTAAGCGTTGTCATTACTTTCGGATTTGCTTAAATCCAAACAAGTGTAGCTTTTGCATAACATCAGGACGTTTGTTAGGTTTCATAGTGTCGACAACATGGATCATGGTCAATCCTCTCAAGGTTGAGGCAATAATTCAGTTGATCCCCCCCC
>ML779695.1:167843-182450 GCA_009831015.1 Picea engelmannii | reverse complement strand
ACCGAGAAATATCCTTCTAACAGATTCAACCATCTATCTACGACATTTGCATCTATTTGGCCATCAAATATGGGAATGTCAAAGTTTACTTGTACCTTAAAAGGAGTGGCACCTCTAGAGTGGCTTCTGGATGTCGATGCACCACCAGTCGGAATCCGTTGAAGAATCTGGGCAAAGTTGTCCATCATCACATTCCTTTGTTTCTCGAGGGCCTCCTCGAGCAACATTTTGATAGGATCTCTTGCTCCCTCATCTTTCTTTTCTTCCCCCATGGGCGGTCGTTGGGGTTTGCGAGGATGATCTCGCAAAGTTTCAACCAGATCGAGCCCCAACTCCTTATACCCTGATCTCGTTAGGGACATGCAAAGAAGGATCGAGAATGAGCACACCGCTCTGATACCACTGATCCGGATTTATGTAGGAAAAAAATGAAATGTAGAAATACACATAAACGCAGAGATGTAGTGGAAATAAGACTTCATTTCATTAATAACAAATGACTGAAATATGCTTACAGACAGAATGGAAATAAACTAGCTAGGGCATTGGTAGCTTATCTCTAAGAAGAGATGTGGCTGCTACTCGCATCTGTGAGAAGATGATTAAATTGAGGCTCTAGAGGCCTTTTTACAATAGACGAGAATGCCAAAAGTCATAGACATCCAAAAACCTAACCCTAGGAGATGAAGCGCCAAAAGTCATGTGGGCCCCGTTTGGGTAAGTTAGTACATCAACTTCCCGGGGTCGTAACTTTTGCATACGATCTCCGTTTTAGGCGTGTGATAATTCGTTGGAAAGGTATCGTCGAGGAGATTCATTTTGGGGGCTCAATTATGCCTTAGAATATCATTGAGAACCTCGATCTCAAAAAACCTTCATTTAGGCCCTCAAAATGGCCCCGGAAGTTAAAACCTGCTAAAAATAGTAAATTGCTGAAATTTCCAGAAAACTGTTTTGAGCCAGTCGAAAAAGGTGGGTGGCCACCAATATCCACCTGGATCATGGGATCACTTGTTCGACACATCGGTGAATATTGTTAATGTATTTCGGCCATCAGATGCTCTTCTAACCTCACACATTGGGTGGCATCTGTTATAACCCTAATTTGCACCAAACATGCTTACCTGGCATCAAGCCATCTCAAATTCCTTCTTTTCCAAAGCACTACTGAACAACTCTTCTTAAAAACCTCTTTTATAAAGGCCCACATATCCTACTCCATTACTACATGTGTGTACATGCTAGCTGACCCAAAACAGCCCGTGTGTACCTAAAAAGCACAAAAAAATGAAAGTTGTCGATGGAACACACAGATTTGGGTAAGTTAACTAAACCTTACAGCCATGCATGGTCGAGGGTTCGTCCAAATACCTAGATTCTTCTAGCATATAAAATAAGGGTTAGGGGTCCCATTTGGAAGAGGAGAATCATATTAAAGAAACTATACCCATTTGCACATTCCCTTTGTCCCAACCCTTTAGCCATCCTTGTGCAAGAAGAGATATAGAGAAAAGAAGTTGGAGGACAGTTGAAGAGGAGCCCAGGACTAGGTTCGTGGAGCAGTGGCCAGCATCGAAATTGTAAGTTGATTTATTAAAGTTGGTAATAAAAAAGTATTTTTCCCGTCTCGCCATATGAGGTGTTCATAGTTTATTGCATACATGTTTGAATCTCTAACCCATTAATATTTAGATCAAATGCATGTAGAGGTTGTTGTGTATCTTGTGTGAATGCAGGTCAGCCATAGAGGAGAGCTACAGTCAAGGAGAAATCAAGTGTGAAGAAGGATCAATATCAAACATCTGAAATAAGGTACACTCACTTAACTACGTATTTGCTTAATAATAATGGGGATTAGGTCTGGGACGATGGTAGAAAACAAGATTCTTTAGGTATTTTTTGCATCCATAATTTAACCCTAGATGCTAGTCTGTAGAGGGATTTCCCACTCACAACATGTGCCCCTTTTGAAGTAGCTCTTGGATATGGTGCTTGATTTCATCATTTTCCATCACTGAGCAATGATAGATTGGTCCATTATGTAGCGGTTCACCGAGGGATAAATCAATTGGATGCTTGACTTGGCATTGCATCAGTACCCCGATGGGTGAGGAGAATATGTCCCTGTAGTCTTCAATGATCTCATCCACTTGCTTCTGGTCTAAAGAGAGGCTTTATGTATAGTTCATAGATGTGGAAATGACCTTATGCTTACTTCGAGAATGGATTAGAAAGAAGACAAACTTCCCGGTCTATGAAATGAGCTTACTGCATTGCTTAGCAAAGATTAAAGAAATAACAATAGGTGGCACTACCTATGGTATCTTGTACATTTGTCTACCCAAAGTAATAATAATACTTTGGGGTCTAGACTCATACACAACATGTCAGTTCCACAATTATGGTAGGCGTAAAAGAATATCACAAACTTCAAGGGGAGAAATATCCCACAATCTCTCCTCTTTGAAGGGCTTGATGTTGTAGGGTAGATGGAACTGTTGGATGACACGAAGATCTTTCCCTTGGTGAAGCCAACCGATGGTGTAGGGTTGTGGGTACGGTTTTATTGACAGGTCCAACCGCTTGATGACCTCTGCTGATATTAGGTTCTTATGATTGTCATTATCGATAATGAAATGCAGCGAAGTCCCCTTTACCCACATCTGTGAGTGAAAGAGGCATTCCCCTTCCTTTGGTTCTTCTGGTTTGCTTGGCTAGACTTTGGTGGTAGCGACAGTGGCACTGGGTTCAACATCAATGGTCTACTTCCCACTTTCTAGGTTTGATTCGGAGTCAGAATCTTCCTCTGACTCGAAATATTTTAGCTTGACCACTAGTGATTGCTTGGAGTGACATTCTTATGTGTTGTTCCAAGGGATTTTATGGTATTCACACCAATTTCATGTGTCCTTCTTCGACTTCTCATTACCCTTATTTGGTTGTGGCTTGGAATAGATATCCTGAGAGAGACCATATTTGTTTTGTCCCTTGTTTTGTGGGTTGGTATGACCTTTTCCCTGTTTCATTTGTGAGGAATTTATAGATCCAAAATCTCTCCTCTTCTGCTTAAATTTTTGCTCAATATTGACAACATATCTATAAGTTGCACCTAATTATGTGATGTCCAAACAATCCATTTCTGTTTGAATGTATATGTGCATATATTCATGGTATTTGAGCACCAGTTCTTGTTTAGAGTCTTTGATACCCAATTTGGTGTGCAGAGTATGGAAAATATTGGTGAATTATGGTACTTTCTGGTTCCTTTCTTAACGCAGCATGGTTCATCTTGTGTAGTGGTCCTCGTAGCTTCCAACAAGGTAGTATTGTTATTTAATAGAATCTCTGAAGAAATCCCAGGTGGGGACGACCACAAATATTGTATATTCCTCTATGGCCCTTTGCTCAGATTACGTATCCCAATCCTTACCATGGGGGACAACCTTGAGGAGTGAAAAAGTAATCTTTTCCATATCAGAAAAACTATGGACCGAAAAATACCCTTCGAGCATATTCAACCATTTATCTATAACATCCACATATATCAGTCCTTAAAATAATGGAATATCAAAATTTACTTGTACCTTGAAGGGGGTTTTGTGGCCACTTGATGAAGATGTGTCTCTTGTCGACAGCCGCCGAAGGATCTGTGAAAAGTTTTTCATCATCTTGTTTCTTTGTCGTGCAAGGGTTTCCTCAAGCAACAATTTCAAAGGATATCCTTATCCATCATATTTATTCTCATCCCCCATGATATGTGGTCAGGTTTAGTGTGATCGATCTTGAAAAGGATCGACTGGTTCGATTCCCAACTTCTTGTACCCAGATCTTGTCGGGGACATGCACAAAGAAAAATGAATGAAGAGCAGACCGCACTGATACCACTGATCTAGATTTATGAGAGGAATGAAATTAATAACATATTGAAAACCATAACACAAAGATACATATAACAACAATAGATATCCAGTGAACAATAACTTCTATTGAATAAATAAAATCGGATGAAACTGTAAAACTACAGAACTGAAACAACTTGCTCGAATGGTGGTAGCTATCTCTGAGAAGAAATGTGACTGCTATGTGCATATGTTTGAGAAGAACAATTACAATGAGGCTTTAGGGGAATTTTTAACATTACTCATGAATTACAAAACCCTAGAAATCCAAAAACCTAAACCTAGGATATGAAACGCCAAAAGTTATGTGGGCCCCAATGGGTAAGTTAGTACCTCAACTTCCCGGGGTCGTAACTTTTGCATACAACCTCTATTTTAGGCATGTGATACCCCATTAAAAAGGTATTTTTGAGAACTACACATTATTCCACCAAACTCTAACTTGGTATATAGTTCAACTATGGCAAGAAAAAAAACATTGTTTAGGCCCCCAAAATGGCCCTGGAAGTACGAAAAGATGTATTGATATGAAAACTTCCAAAATAAGCGAGTTGGAATAGGTGGAAGGCCACCAATATCCACCTGGATGTTTTTTAGGGCTTCAGGACAGCCTCAGAAGTGAAGAACCAACAATTACAAATAATTTTCATCATTATAGAGAAATGTGCTAAACTAAAAATTGTTAAGACGATCTAGTTGGAATAGGTGGGTGGCCACAAATATCCTCTTGGATTAACAACGATACAAACATATGTCCCTCAAGAAAGATAATAAGGATAATAAATTATCACCAAATTACTATGGACCTTATAAGGTGCTGCAAAATATTGGTACTATGGCATACAAATTGGAGTTTCCTGCATATTCACGAGTACACCCAGTTTTATATGTTTCATGCTTAAAGAAGGTTATAGGTGACAAGATCCCAGTACAAACTATATTTCCAGAACTTGACAAGGAAGGAAAAATCATATTGGAGCCTAAAGCTATCACTGACACAAGAATTCTCCAACTGAGGAGTAGATCCATTTCAGGGTATCTCATTAAGTGGAAGAAACTACCTGCTAAAGATTCCACTTGGGAATATGAGTATTTTATACAGAAGCTTCCATAATTACTCAAGAGTTGTAGACAACACTTGTCTGAAGGGGAGGGTCATGTTAAGCCCTAAATAGTGTCACATTACCCCTTAATTGGGGAATATCACATTAGTATTTTTATTTTATTTATGTCAGCTTGGGTCCATTAGTTGTCATTGTACCTCGTAGTGTCCTATATATACCAAGGAGACCTTTTCATTTGGAATCATCTTGTATTTTTGAATTCATATGATGTATAAGGAGGTTTCCCCCTCAAAAAGGATTATTATATGAATTTCTCTCTTTTTCAAGGAGTTGAGTACTTATTCTAAGTTTTTTATGCTATTTTTATATTTTTTTCCTAACATGTATAATCAAATTCTCAAATTGATCCACCCCCAAAACGAGGTTGTTTTCATACATTATTACAATGATTTACCCTATTAATATCACCATATATTGGAAGACAAGACTATAGATAATCTCGGATATGTACTTCAAACGTGTCTTGAGTACAAAGAGCAGTTAGAAATAACTGGTCTTCCTAAGGGATACTATGTCAAACAAACCGATATGTCTGCAGTCTTGCAGCTTATGAAGGATATGAATAATAGAATGATTTCTTATGAAAGGAAAGGAATCACTTCCTCTTATTCTCTTGCTGAAACTTCTGCTCAAACATCTTTTAGGAGTCCAAATGATAACCCTTTTCAACCAAAGGATATAATGTCTCGTGCCTGGTGTAATTTTTGTCAAGAAAATCATGATGAAAGCACTTGTGAGATTAAAAAGATTACTAGGTACAAAGTCTTCGGTAAGGAGCCTAAGGATACTATTATTGTTTTGGATTGGTATCAACCATATGATATTATGGTAGTTAATACCATAAATAAATCTTACCCCAATCGGAACAAATTTTATCCTCCCCACACTACTCCATCCCCTAGCACATCATCCCAAGGTACTGACTCCCAAGATGTCAAGAATCCAAAAGGTAAAGGGACAATTTCTTCTTTCCCTCCCTCCAAATATAATATTCTCAATCAATTGACCAATATTAAATCATATTCTTCTCTTTTGGACATGGTTGTCATCCCATAAAAATAACAACATCTTAAAAAATTTATGGAAGGTAAAATTTGCACAGTAGCTAATTTGAATCAAAATCCTGAGGAAGATGATTTAAATGTAAATAAAATAGGTGTAAATAGCTTTATGAACCCTGTAAAATATCCTCCATTTTATATTTATGTAAGTATTATGGATAAAATAACTCATTTTTGCCTCATATATGGTGGATCTGGTCCAAGCGTTATGTCAAAGATCATTATGGAAGAGTTAGGCCTTTCCTGTACAAACGAAAATGCAAGTAGTATGCTATCCTACAATAATCAACAATAATATAGAATAGGTTAAATAAAATATGTAAGTCTAGTACTTTGCGCTCATCATGAAATAAGAACCACCCTATATATACAGGTAATCGATATGCATGTAAGTAACTATTCAATCATTTTGGGTAGAGACTGGTAAGCCTTAACTGATGGTTACCTTTCACTAGATGGCTCACATTTATCCATCCCTAAGAATGGGAAGAATATTATTGTACTATGTGAAGGAAGGATTTCTCCTTATATTTAAAGTGTTCCTCATCCTAATATAAATTATGTTGAAGAATACATGGGTGTCTATTCAATATTTGATGGTGAAGATGACATGCATCTTCAACCAACTGATTATGATGATGGTATGTGGCATATGCACTTCGACGGTGCATGTTCAAGTGAATGAAATGAAGAAAGTATTATATTATAATCTCCTATAGGAAAAATTCAAAATTTCTCCTATAGATTATAATTTTCCTGTACAAACAATGTCACTGAGTTTGAAGCCTTATTACATGGAATAAAAAACTCTTATAACCTTGGTTGTGGTCATCTTACTATTTTTGGTGATTCTTAACTTATTGTAAACTTAGTCAAGAAGATATATAATCCCAACAACAAGTTATTGAAGCGATACACCCAGGCTGTGTGGGCATTAATCTCAAATCTACTGCCTTTTAACATCACTCATGTAAAAAGGGAACTTAATTCTATGGCTGACAGGTTAGTAGTTGGTGTAGATTCTCCTACACAGGAACTTTTACCACAGAGGCCACATTGTACATTTTTGTCTCTCTATCGACCTCATCTCTGTGATAACATAGAATCTTGGCAAGTTTTTCCAAACAATGAAGGCATCTATGTCTTATTACATAATGAACCTTATAAACCTAAGGAAATAATTTCCCTTGAAAATGATAAACTTCCTAAGGTTTTGACTCCTCTTGAGAGTTCATTCTTGATGAGTGATGTAGGAAATAAATAAATTATTAAAAAAGAGGAGTCTAAAAGAAAATTTGGGGATACCATCCCTTTGAACATTGGAACCCCTGAGTCCCCAAAGATCATTAGGATAGGTGCCCAATGTTATGATCAAGAAACAAAGAAATTCATGGACTTGTTCCATGAATTTTGTGATGTTTGTTCCTGGTATTATGAGGATGTTCGTGGTTTTGATCCAAAATTTATACAACTTGTCATTCCCATTAAGGAAGGAGAAAAGCCAGTTAGGAAAAAACGCAGACCTTTGAATCCTTCCCTTGAAGATACAATTTGAAAAGAAGTGGAAAAAATTCTAAATGTTCACACAATATTTCTGGTTAGGTATTTTGAATGGGTATCAAATATCGTTCCCATCCGAAAGAAAACAGGTCATATTAGGCTTTGTTTCAATTTTTGTGCTTTAAATAAAGCAAGTGTTAAATACAACTTTCCATTTCCTAACATGGAAATGATTTTAAACAGATTGTAGGATTCGAGATGATGTCCTTACTTGATAGGTTTTATAGATATAAACTAATCAAATTTAAAAGGACTGATAAATATAAAACTACATTTACAACCCGTCGGGGAACCTCTGCTTATGAACATATGACTTTTTTCTTGTCCAATGCAGGTGCTAATTTTCAAAGAGATATGAAAATAGATTTCGATGATATTCTCAGTAAAATAATTCAGGTTTATCTTGATTATTTAACAGTTTATTCTAATACCTAGTCAGATCATATTAGTCATCTTCAAAAAGTCTTCATGCAATGTAGGAAATTTGGCATTTCTTTGAATCCTTCAAAGTCTATTTTCGATGTCACTCAAGGTGAACTTCTCGGTCATATTGTTTCTGATTCAGGAATAAGAATTGATCTTGATATAGTTGCCACTATCTTAAACCTTCCAACCCCTACATCTAAGAAAGAAATTCAAGCTTTTATGGGCACTATAAATTTTGTTCAGAGATTTGTTCATGATTTTGTTGTTATTGTTAAACCAATTCATAATCTACTAAAGTAGTATCATCCTTTCTCTTGGACACATGATGTCAAAAGGGATTTCATAATAATCAAGATATCAATATGTTCCATACCAGTTTTGACGAAACCGAATTCTGAAAATGACTTTATTATATATACAAACGCTATATAAGAAGTAATTTATGTTATTCTTCTACAAAATGATGACCAAAATAATGAAAAGCCTATAGCTTACATGAGTCAAATTTTTTCAGATGATGAATTCAAATATTCTTATATTGAAAATTATGTTTTCTCTCTTGTTAAAGCTATAGAGAAATTTCACCATTTTATTTTAGGAAAAAACACACAGGTAAAAGTCCCTTTTCCTGTTGTTAACTTTCTTCTTTCACAAACTTGTCTTTCATGGAAAATTGCACATTGGCTTGCAAAAATATAGGAGCATGATTTAACTATCATGACAGCAAAAATGATTAAGGTACGTGACTTATCCCTTCACTTAGCTCAACATCCTGAACCAAGTGAATTTTTTGAAGACGAAGATAGTTTGTTGTCAACATTGTTTTATGTTGAAATCCAAAATCTCACTTTCTTTGAACACCCATGGTATAAATATCTCATCTATTACTTACAATTTCAAAGGTGTTCAGGTCATTTAAATCCTCATCAATGAAGGATCCTTTGTCTTAACGATTCTAAGTATCTCATTATAGGAGACTCTTTATTTAGAAGGTTTGTTCATGTGTTGTTGCTATGATGTATTGATGATAACACATCTCAAAGGATACTAAATGAGATTCATGGATCAACAATATCTATTGTTCAACAATATCTATTGTTCAACAATATCTATTGTTCATATTCGTGGTCACTTTGTTTCTTAAGCCACTACTTTTAAAATCATAAGAATGGGTTATTAGTGGCCATATATTTTTAGATATTACTATCAATTTACAAGGGCCTGTGATAAATTCCAAAAGTTTGCTGGTAAAGAACACTTATCTTCCATGCCTTTACTACATGTTCTTCCAAATTTTCCCTTTTACAAATGGGGTCTAGATTTTATTGGTCCTATTAACCCACCACATTTTATAGGTCATGTTTATATATTGACAACTACAGACTACTTCATAGAGTGGGTTGAAGTTGTAGCTCTTAGGCATGCTCAAGATGAAGTTATTTCCATTTTGGAATCCAATATATTTTCTCGATTTGGTCTTCCTATGGAAATATTTTCAAATAACAAACCAACTTTCATCTCTGCAAAGCTAAATTAGTTTCTTAATAAGTTTGGTGTTAAACACTTTACCTCCTCTTCCTATTATCCTCAAGGAAATGGGAAAGCTAAGTCAACTAACAAGAACCTGGTCAAAATATTGAAAACTATTATAAAGGATAATCCCCACCAGTGGCACACACTTCTTACTTATGAACTTTGGGTAGATCATACTACTAATAAGTATAGTACATGATTTACCCCATTTCAGTTGCTATATGGTCAAGAGGCTATTATGCCCATTGAACTAGAACTTACCTCACTATGTTTGGAATTGCAAACTGAAGAATTGAATTTTACTGATATTTCTCAAAGAATGAATGCCTTGCTCTCTTTAGAAGAACATAGAGGTCATGCTTTAGATATTTTTAAAAGAAGGAAACAAATAGTAAATAAATATGTTAATAAAAATACCATATCCATTGATTTCAAGGTTGATGAAAAAGTGTTACTTTGGGATTCTGCTCATGTTGAAAAAGGAAGACACTCAAAGTTCTATAAATTATGGCTAGGTCCTTTTAAAACCGCTTATGTTCTTAGTACTAACTCATACTTATTAAAGGACATGGATGAGTGATTGTTTTCCTATAGTGCTAATGGTTCACATCTCAAGCACTATGTCAAACAAAATTGATTGTTGGTTGAGTGCTTTGTAAATACTTTTTAACATACTTGCTTGTTTAATTTGAGTACTTTTGTTGTTTTATTTTGTCATTTTTGTGGTTTTGAACCCTTGATGAGGTAGAGTTAGTTGGACTAGTTAAGTCATTAGATAGATCATTGTTTGCAAATATTATCGGTCAGTTTAAAAATTAAACACACAACATAGATATTATGATTCTCTTTTCTTTAAATGTTGATGAAACATTTCTTGTACCTTCAATTAAACACTTTTCTAATAAATTGATGGTCATGACTCTCCCTCTTTATCCTTTCCCTTTCTACCCTTAATTCCATTTTAAATAAGAGCATATCAGATGATAATATAAATTCATAGCAAGATTGAAGTTTCATACAAGAAAATGATATTGTTTCTTTGCTAGTTATACAAACAAGACCAAAACCCCTCATATATCTCACTTTTCATAAATTGCTCCACGAAGTCCCATTTCATATATCATTTCAATTTTCATTATATCTCTCCCTTCTGTATAAATTTCATTCTTGATCTATTTCTATCACCTCTTATTACATACCCCTGTTGGCTTCATTAAAACCATAATTCATGAGTTCTAATCTGCTACAAGTAGATTTCCATGTGGAGTCACCAATTGTTGATGCAAAATATTGTGCAACAAGAATCTCGCCTGCAAAATATTGCAATGCATTGTATTATTCCTATTACTATATTATCTAGCTAATATGTGGGACCCCTTAGAGAAGTTGTGTTAAGTTGATTTCATTCCTTGTTTTTTGAAAAACAAATGTGACTTGCAAACAATTGGTTAAATTAAAAATACTATATGGTATTTTATTCTTCTCATATGCACATGAATGGTTTCTTCGTCAGCAATTTACAAGGCTCCTTATCCTTATATTGCATTAATTATGTTGTCACCATGATTAGAAGAAATAAAAATAAAGGCCTTTCACACCATAATTATGATACTCATGATTATAAGGTCTTAAATTATATATTTAAACATGGCTTATGACATATTTTAAAAAAGAAAAAAGAGTGGTCTATTTATTCCATCCATATATATACATATGGTATTATACAAGGTCGTCACATGCAAACTGTGGATGAACCCGACTTAGATATAAATTTGTATATATTATGGGTATCATACTTCATGTTGCTTGGTTGTTAAGTTGATATGGACAATGTATAAATGGCAACAATTTGCAATAGTTACAAATGTGGTAAATTATTTGATATGGTTGTGGGATCAATGCATAATACCAAGGCTCAATTTGTAATTCAAGATAGAAAGTAAGTGCTTTCCACCGTGTAAGTTTTGGTTGGATGTTGTGAAAGGTTGGTGAGATTGATGAATGTTGAGGTGGCATGAGAGTTAATGCACTCTCGTTGGTTTTCCCTCTTGAGGATACCAACTTTTTCATTATTTCTTGTTGGAATTAGCCTGTTGTTGTTAGTCAATGATTTGAGATTCAAAGGTTGTGGTGGTTGGATAATGATCTTGATCTTGTCTCTCTTGGCTATTTAGCTTACTTTTACAGGTATGTACATTTTTTACTTCTCTGGAATCAATGACTTCCTTTATTATGATAAATTTTGAAAATTGGCTCAATATTGTTTGCATGTAGTGTGTTTTTTATGAGAAAGAGTCTATGTTGGATTTTGATACTATGTATGGTAAATTATTTATGAATTTGATACACGAAAAAGGGTTACCAGGGAGAAATATTGACCTAGGTTTTGCATTTAAATTTTTACATTCAAATTATAAGATCTTCGAATGAAGAAAATGGTCTCTCACTAAGTGTTTGCATTTGGGTTTTTATGGATATGGCATGATGGTGATGGTTTTTAGCCACCATGGGTTCTTTATTATGAAAGTAGATTATGTTCTTAAAACAAAATCAAATAAGAATTTTGCAGGCCTCTCCCAACATTCTCATTTTGCTTGTCTCTGTATCTGTTCTAGAAGAAATATGATTTTTTTTTTTTAAAGGGCTCATTGTAATACCAGTTCTAATTGTTGGTGGGGGCATATGGATATATTTTGGTTTCTTTCTCACACTTATTATGTTCTCCTATTGGCCCAATCCACTAGTAGATTTTATATTACAGTGCTATGACTTTGAAGAAACTTGAAACTTAGGGTTTCGACCTACACTCCTATCCTGGTTACTTTGGAATTCAAAGATATAACCCTACCTTCAGGCACCATGAATTTATTACCATTTCGAATTGCATGTTGGAAGTGTTGGCTGGAAGTGATAAACCTATGTGTGAATTCGACTATGTATCTTGTTTTGGTATTGGATTCAAGTTTTGTTTTGAAAATACTTTCAAAGGGAAGCTATTGTTTGATAAAACACGGTTATGTAGTTGACAATATATATAAAAATATAATTAACATAAAATGGGAATAGTTTTGTGCCCTGAAATGGATTCATTCTGTTATTATGGAAAAATAGGGTTCACTGGTTAAAATTCTAAAGTTTGAATGATATTCTCTCTACAGCAAATTATAAGAAGAGATTTCAGACTATTGTTGATATATTTTAGAAAACTTAATTCTCAATAATACAAAGAATAAAAATACAAAGTTGTATTTTGAAGGTTGATGATTGATGGACGATGCTTGTATGTGGAAAGAACATTGATCATTATCATCTCCCTGCATAATTTCATTTTACGTAAATTATAAAGCTCTCATTTTTTCCCAAAATCATTTTATGTTTCCATGTTATCTTCCAAAAGAAATATGATTTCATAGAAACTTTGTAATTGGAAAAACAAGTTGTGAATCAGAACAATAAGCATTATTAACAAGACTTACAGTTGAGTATGAAGATGGTGTGATTATTTAAATGGATTGGTTAAGAATGGATCTTATTTAGAACAGTAATCGTTTATTTCCTTTTCATACATAACACTTTTCATTCATTATAAATACAAATGATGTCCCATTATTTCATTAAATACCCTTATTCTAGATAATGACAATTGAGGATTTTAATTGGAAGAATGACTATGATTACTATATACAGAGAAATGGAATAATGGCATGCATGCTTGTGTGTTAAATAATGAGAGCCAATATTTTGAGTTTATCTTTAGACAAAGTAATTGGTGGTTGATTAGTCTTTATTTTTTATATTCTCATCTAAGTTTTCTTGTAGATAATGAGTTTCTTTAGCATAGGTAGAAATGGAAGAGGCAGGGGAAGAAACAATTTATGACAAAGGGGAAATAGGAGGCCCATATTTTCAATTCACTCTGATGTTGATCCTCAAGAATCGAACCAGCTATTTCAAGTTGGGTTCTTCAACCTGGTGGGTCAAGGGGTATTCCAACCGCATCCTAGACATCTTATACCCCCTTTCCAACCTCATCAGAATCTCTTAGGCATCCATGTTCCAGCTCATGTTTCACTCTAGCTAGAGGTCCTCGTTAATGATGGTTGGCAAGAAATTGTCAACCAACCTATAGTCCATCATCATGGTTGCCCCATAGTTTCATTACCATTTCCTCCTCTACCTCCACATAACCAACATGCCCAACAAATTTATCATATTTCATATCTTGATAAGTCCTCACATGCCAATAAAAAGTTGAAGAAAAACATCCCTGAACCTTTTTCAAGAAAAGGTTAAAACATGCTCATTCATGCCAAACCCTCTAGGGACTCCTCCTGGTCAGTTACCTGTCATGCCCAGTATAATATTGAATAGTCTCCAGTTCTCAGTGAAGTTCAGCCTTGTATGTCCAATCAACCAAGCAGTGAGAAGATTGTTAGATAATCCAAGATACAATTATCATAGTTATCAATGACTGCTTGATATTCCTCAACCATAGCATGTTTCCATTCTTTATGTTTGACTGCTTCCTTGTAGGTGGAAGGTTCAATAAAATCATTCGCTACTAAGGCAAAATTCCCTTCATTGTTGTGTGATCCCCTTGTTCCTTTTTTATTTTGCTCATCAGGCCTTATATCTTTCAAAAGTTGAACTGCCCACTTTGGTAGTTGATGTTCACTGGTTTGGGGATCTTAATTACCATTATTAAAAATTGGATTACTGTAAACTGATGTTCGTTGATCAGTTGAAGAGTTTGGAGGTGGAGAATCATTATCAGAAGAACTGCCACTGCTAGGAGATTCAGATGAACTGCTGGAAGAATCAGATGTTTTCGAAGTAACCAGACTGGATGAAACATATTCAAATGAAGGAAAATCAAGTTCATACCAATTAAGTGAATTTGGCGAACTTTGAACTTTTCCTTTTCTTTGATTTTCTTTAGCTTCTAACTTTTGAAGAAGACTTTCTATTTCGTCAACACTTTTACTTTCATTTTCATAAAAAATG
>ML779695.1:132427-157382 GCA_009831015.1 Picea engelmannii | reverse complement strand
ACTCAAGATATGGATCACTTATTAAATAAACAAGTGTCCATTTACAATAAATGCTATCTTAACCATCTTAAAACAAATCTCCTAATTTAGAGCCTAAGATACGACACTTTTCTAGAGTCATATCTTTTACAACAATAATGTATTTCTAAAGTTCTACATTTAAAGATCAACTCTATAAACAAAACAAAAAAGGAATCAAATAGTGGGAAGAAACAAACTCCTTCTCATAATAGATATGCATTTTAATTTTTATTGAAGAATTTGTTATGTTTGGGTTATTTTTAGACAACATGGTATTATTATCTTCATTTTTGGACAACCAGTCTTATTTATTTTTGTGGTGGAAAAAAAAATTATTTATTGATATGTGTGTGTGTGTGTGTGTGTGTGTGTGTGTGTGTGGACAATTTTGGGGAGACACATGGGAATATTCAAGTGAGTGTTCATGTGTGTATTTATGAGGTGGCATGAATTATTTAAAAAAATAAATTATGGAGCAACAAGGAGGGAATCAAGCTTAAAATAATTAAGAGATTAAGGGTCGGGCACCTATTAGTTATTATTATTATTATTTGTCCCTAACTAAAATTAAGTCTATTATGGCTTAAATAATGGCAGTTTGAAACTACCACAACCTCTTTGAGGAAGATAAAAGTTGATCAAAGGAAGGGGCAAAGGAGAGAGAACAAGGGATAATTTTATGATATAAGGTATGCTCTTATTCTTGTGAGATTAATTACTTTAATTCATTCTGAGTTATCTTTGAGTCTTAACCCTCTTGTTGACAACATGGTCTCATTCAATATTGCAGGATTCAAGGATTGAGATATATATTTCAACAACTTATTCATGAAAGGTTGATCATATGATCTTGATAGTGTGTGTATTCTGATTTGTATATGAATTAGATTTCATTATTTATAGGGAATATTTTGCAGAGTCATTCAATCATGATTTTGTGGCTAAGTTGATCTAGACTTCTAGTCTCAGTCCTCTCTTATTGTTAGAGTCTTTGTGTATGGTTCCCATCAAATATCTCTAAATCTAATCTTGGTCCATATCCTCACAGGAATTTGAAAAGGGGTTATGATTGTAATTGACAATGAAATTAATAAAACCACTTTGTTGATTTTGGTCTTACATGTGTATTTTCTGATACTATTTTCATATTTAAATTTCATTTGTTCCTTAATCATAAAAACACAATACATATATATTTTTCACTTTTTGTTTTGTACTGTTAAATTATAAAAGACAACATTGATTTCTTGCACTTATTGCTCGTGAATAAATCGATAATTTTATCTTAGCCTATAAACCCAGTTGATAATCCTAACTATCTTACCCTAGACTAGTAAGATTCAAAAATGTTGGAGTGAGATTCCTCGACAGTTCCTAGTTAATTTGCTATCATATTCTCTGTATACCTGGTTGTTTTTCATTGTTCAATGGTTTAGGAACACTACATAATTCTTAAACTCCTATTACAAATACATGTGTCAATAGTGGAGTTTGAACACTAGGAATTGGTCTCGAGGCCTTTAGTTTGGTTAGGGGAGGAAAATATGGATTTCTAACCTCCAATTTGGAATATGGGCACCCTTATTATCCTTTTCACACTAGGAATAGCTATAGGGTCCTTTACCATGGCCAAGGGAGGAATGGCTCTTAGGGCCTTTACTAATTGCCATGAACAAGGCATCCAACTAGGAATATGAGCACCATTAGTATGTTTTTCATAATAAGAATGTGTATCGGGGATTTTTCCATGACTAAGGGAAGAAAATAAGGGCCTTACATCTAGAATGAACATGACCTTTAACCATTGATGGCCATGAACAAGGCCTTGAACCACCACACATATTATCTCTAAGGGATCTCTAGCATCCTAGTCGGATATGGGTTCCATAAAGATGTTTTTTGCACCATATTCGGGTCTCAAGGCCTCTTGTTTGGACCTTAGTACCATTGGAAGGATATACAAACCATGTATGACACTTAGATTATTAACCATGGTTATGAAAGGAACATAAGGTTATTAGGACCTATTTAAATGTTCTTAAGATCAAGCTTCATGTAGTCCTTAAACAACTACATAAGACATTTGTAAGGGATTGTTGAACTCTATGGGCGATATTTGGCACATTACTATGTTTTTCCCAATAAACATGGGTCACATGGCCTATATGGCCATGAATAAGGCCTTTGACTATGAATATGGTCACCATTAATGTGTTTTTAAAAATAATAATGGGTCTCCAAGCCTCTTCCATGGTTGGGGGAGTAAAACAAGGACCTTATCTCCTAAAAAACTCCTCTTTGGATAAACTGCCATGAACAAGGCCTCAAACCACCCAACATGTCCTCTTTAAGGGATCTATGGCCTTTAGGTGGTATATGGGCACCATTAACAATTTTTTCACACCGGTGTTGGGTCTCGTGACCTTTGAGTTGGACCTCAGTGACATTAAGAGGTTTTGTGCATCACATAGGAAACATGGGACTTTGAACATGGTTAGAGAAGGAGCACAATGTGCTTAGGCCCTATTTAAATATTATCAAGAACAAGCTTCATGAAGTAGTCCTCAAAAAACCACACACAATATCTATACAAGATCTTTGGTCTTTGTGGGGGATCTATGGCACCATTAGTATGCTTCACATAAAAATAATATCTCTTGAGGCTTGTTCCATGGATCGAGGATGAAAACAAGGACCTTAGGCACAAAAAAAATATTCTCAAGCTCAAGGCTAATGTTATAGGCCTTGAATAACCACATAGATCCTCTCTAAGGGATCATTGGCCTCTGGGTGGGATATGGATGCCATTAGGATTTTTTCTACACTACATATGGGAGTCAAGGCTTGTACCATGGAAAAGGGAGGAAAGCAAGGGCCCTATGCCTTAAAAAAAAAATTCTCATGCTCAACGGCCATGAATGAGGCCCCTAACTAGGAATATGAGAACCATCAATATGTTTTGCACAATAAGAATGGGTCTCGAGGCCTTTACCATGGTAGGAGAGGGTGATTTTAGGGGCTAAATTTCGCTCATGGTATAATTTTTCATGGTTTTCCCGAGAAACGATTTTCTATTCTAAAAATAATTCGCCCAAATTCTATACAATAAAATTATTTTACCTTAAAAATTGCCAAAATTTTATACAAACTATACAAAGTCCTTAGAAATTTGAATATTTTTACAAAAATATCGCCAAACATTTATAGTTGGCATATGAAGGATTAGTAAGATTTGCCAAGGTTTCTACATTTTAAAATAAATTTTCATCCTTAAAATCATCCTTGATGGTAGGGGGAGGAAAACAAGGGTCATAGGCCCTAATAAAATATTTTTTGACTTAATGGACATGAATAAGTCCTCAAAACACCACACATATACTCTCCATTGGATCTTTATCCTTAAAGTGGGATAGGGGCACCATACATAGGATTTTCCCACCATAGTTAGGTCATATTTCCCCTGGGTTGGACCTCAGTGTCATTAAGATGTTTTTTTCACCCAATATGGCACTAAGGGCCTTGACCATGGTTAAGGAATGAACATAAGGTTCTTAGGCCCTATTTGAATATTTTTAGGATCAAGCTTCAAGAAGTAGTCCTCGAACAACCATTGTAGACCTTTGTAGGGAACATTTGGCCATTGATTATGGAATATGGGCGCCATTAGTTACTTTTTCACAGTAAGAATGGATATTAGTGCCTATACCTTGGTACAAGTTATTAGGCCCTAAACAAAGCATCTTAGACTCAAGGGCCATGAACAAGGCCTCAAACTACTACATATATCCTCTCTAATGGATGTCTAAACTTGGCATGCAATATTGATGCCATTTAGAAACCAAGTTTTTCATTGTACAAAGATTCAATATTAGTATTCATGGGGTGCAAAGAGGATGAACCTTTGTATGTTATTTTAGATATTATATGGTAGCATGGGTATCCTCTATGGTAGGATGGGAATTGGGAAAAGGGGTAAGCATAGTATCTTCTATGGTGATGAAAGAGAAGAGGATAATGTTGATAAACAAGGGGATTTTTAGAGTGAATCCCTTGGTTGGTCTAGTGGAGAGAGGTTAATAAGGTGTTTAGAGCACGATGATATGGTGCGGATCTAAGCTATATCTTGCAAGGAGGTTGGTAAAGTTTTGGGGTGTTGCGGGAGGGAGGAAAAAACTCTAACAAGTAATGGTGTGTGTAGATTATGGAAGGATGTATATACTAGTCTTCTTGGTGTGCACTATATGCCACATTGGTTGGGAAGTATGGACATGGGGAATTCCACTTATTTATCTATGTTCTTTCATTTCCCTTTGGAATCATTTATAGGTTGACTATATCAAATATGGTTAGATAAAGGATGCATGCTATTCTATGTAGAGAGCCACAAGAAGGATAATAATATGTTCACATTCTAGAATGAGCATTCATTTTTATAATTTTTATAATACATGCACATTCCTAGAATTCAATTTTTTTTTGCAATATTGAGAATTCAACCCACTTACAAGTTTGCTAAGGTTCTCCTTTTTTCATGTTATTTTTAAATAGGATACTCAAATCCATTAGTGATGAAACTACACACACATAGATATCACTATACAAATTCCAAATATATAATTTTAAAAAAACTAATATTGTTTGCTATTTTTTAAAAATTTTGTCTTTACATATATCAAAATTTTAAAATATAGACATATTTTGTTCCTAATATAAAATTTTATCACCTTGCCCATTTAAAAAAATTATAAACGGCACTAATATAAAGTGAGAACTACTTTAAAAAAAAAAAAAAAAAAATCTTAAAATAAAAATCAATATAAAATTAACACTAAAATTTTGAAAAAATAGTTGCTCACAAGAACAATTTGGTCCCTATAATTGAACACCATTTTGTAGGAAAAATAACATGCCATTATTAAAAAAACTGGAATTTTACATAGTCATACAAAACTTCCATAAACAAAAATTATATATTGGAGAAGCTAATTTGATTTCCTCCATCTTTTCTTCTTATTCCATATCCAAATCACTTGAAAATTGTCTCCAATAATCCCTCCAAGTAAATTGATGGATGTTTCTCCATATTTTCATTGCTACTAACACATCATGAAAATCATGAAAGGATATCATTAGCTTGCACTCACCTTGTGTTCTCGACAAGTTGATTATTACTTTATCTACCATAGCATGATGTGGAGGCCATCTTAACTCCCTTTACTCACACATATGGAGCTATACATATATATTTTTCCAAAAAGATATTATAAGATCCAAAGCCTAACCCTAATGGAATGGAGAGGAGGGAAACCTAACTCTAGTGGCTAAGAGGGGGAGTTATAACTCTCTAGGATATAAAGGAGTTTCATTCCTATTGCATTAACTTTTCTTTTTCCTAAACAAGCAAAGTAAAGTAGAAACATAATAAAGAAGAGTGGAGGAAGAAGATTTATAAAAGTGTATATACAATATCTATTAACTTAACAATGAATTATTTTTGTCTATTTTTTTTTATTGTAATAGCAATGAATTATTTTTGTTTATTTTTTCATTGTAAGTTTTTAATAAGAGAAAAACACAATCCTTTATTTATGAATAAAGTTTTTCTCTCATAAATCCATAATACTCTATAATGTAGTTTTCTATTATAATTATTTTCTTATTTTGAATAAAATTAATATATTGTTAATATTGTTAAAAATTATACATAATTTATAAATCACCACATAGAAAAATATAATCTAATTATATTGGCAACAAAAGTTCATATCAAAAGGAACATAATATTAAAATTTGTTGGAACAAAATAGTTTATATATAGATCATATAAACTTGGATATCCTAAATTGTTTTTAAAAACATTAAACTTTATTTATTAATCATTCTCTACATATTTAAATAACATTAAATTTTAATTATTAATCATTCTCTACATATTGTAAAAAACATTAAATTTTATTTAATAATCATTCTCTACATATTGTAAATGGGAGTACATGAGATCCAACAATGAGTTTTATACTTTTTATTTTATGTTAGGTTTTGCAAATCTTAATAGATCTATTATGTTTTCAATTATTATATTAAATTTAAGTATAAAGAAAGTGGTTTTTTGGTATATTTTTCTATTAATATTGTTTTAAATTTGATTAAAAAATGTTGAAATTTTATAATTTAATATTTATAATTCAATTGTATGAGATTAAATCTATTTATATATTAAAAATACAATTTAAATAAAAAAAAATAAACTTTTCATTAAAATTTATTTAACCATAAAAAAATTCAAGAAATATTACACAATTTTTTCACAAAACACTATTAAAAGCCTAAGCATCCAAATATGCAATAGCCTGGCTACCCTAGCTATGATACATTTAGTTGTCATTGTAGAGGAAAGAAAACACTGAGTTCTATAAAACGCAATGCTCCCGATATCATTCATACAAACCCATCTAAAACCAGGCTTTACAGGCACCTCGAGGGTGAGTTCTGGCTAGCCTTCCATCATCTTCCATAATTTCTTGGTTTTCTTGCCGATCTTCTTTATCGGTTTAACAATAATAGATGAAAACAGGAAACCAGGTGTGGCTGTGAACAGCGCTGGCTCTTGTGCTACCCCATGGTTTTCTTGGCGGAGGAAAAATGTTCGGGTGCCAAATTCTCCAACTCGATCTGACCTATTTAGACCTGTTGTAATTGCACTCACAAATCAAATCCATCCAGTTCAGATCTATCACATGACAGATCCCAAATATAAACATGAATTAAAATGATACATCGAAGTAAATCTATTGAATGCTCGTGAATTATACTCACTTTCCATGCTGAATTGTGATTCATGCAACTCGAACATGTTTGTATCGGAATCGAGCAAAGGCTGGCGGCCTTCTCTGGCATAGTTGTCGATCGTCAATTTAATCAAATCGGTCACAGTATCTCCCTTTCTCACAAGCATTCTAATGGATCCTGTGCTTCCCTCGACTGTCACGTTTACCAAGATTCGGTGTTCTTCCACAAGCGCTTTCTGCTGCATATTCAAGTTTAATTTTTAGCTAAACCTAGACAGCTTTTCAAAATTCAGAAGGGTTTTGCATGGGTTACTCCTATATTTTTAGATGGGTTTTGGTTATGCATTCATAATTTTCAATTCGATGGATTAATTGGAATCATATTCACTCACCCCGGATTTATCATTCAATTTGGATGAGAAAGGAAAGCTTAACCGTGGAGCGCTGGGCGAGCCATCCTGCCCGAAATTTAACAGTGGAGTGCGGGCCGAGCGATCGGAGAGATCAGAGAAGGTCCGAGGATTCATCATCGAATTTTTCAATTCATTGTTGATCTTCGGATGATTATGCAGATGGATTTCATCCTCCCGTTGCAAACTAATTCCAACTTTGTACAAAATTGGCTCTGAACCCGTTCTTTTGAGAACATTCCTAGGGTTTCTGGACACCGAACTATGCCTTGTGCTCCCATGACGAAGCCGATCCGGTGTCGAATTCTTGGTCCTCTTTGTCTTGAAACTTGTACTCTCCCTAATTCTCTCCCCATTTCCCTGGCGACCGCGAGCTTCCATCCTTAACCTAGTCAACCTGTGACTGTTTTCATCCAAACAAATTTTTATTATGATCCTTCAGATATTCCTTCATATTCTACTGGCTCATATGAGATGATTGAAGAAGAAAGGCATCGTTCCTGTGTGAAGTTTGATCGTTTGGTTGCGTGTGGAAGTTTTGTGGAAAGGCTTGAAGATTCAACGGATAAACCAAATCCCAGAAGATATAATAAAAAACGCCAAAAACCATCATCCAACTGTTCTGTCGTCTGAGCATGAAGGCGTGCAATGAACTATTTGATAAAACAAAGCGACACTGTCAGTCTTACAATATAAAAATATCCTCCCTCTACCGGCCTGATTGGCCTACCACTCCAGAATATATATTATATCTGCATGGCTTATATCTACTAGCTCATTATATACTATGGTTAGAAGTTGTTATTCGGATTTATTGTTAGATAGATGGGTTATGTTTATAATGATTTTGACATGTAGGTGATGACAAGAGTTAAGAAAGAAGTTAGATATGAAAATTAATTTATTATCTAGCAACATGACACACAATGAATTATTAATTTTCTATTTCTCATGTGTTTCATTTATGTGGTGGTGAATATATTTGTGGGGTGAATAATATCTATGTGGGGAGGGGAATAATACATATAGTGGTGAAAATTATCTTTGTATTGCTACTCAGTGGGTTGGAGTATTTCTCTTTTTGACTATTCAAACTCTTTAGTAAATTAGGTGTACAAGTTTTTTGTTTATTTATTTTTCTTTTCAATATGAATAATTGACCATTGATAACTAAATTTAATAGAGGAAGGCCTAACAAAGTAACCCTAGATAGTTTGCAAGAATATATAGAATCAATAGAAAATGTTTGCATGAATCTATAGAATCAATAGAAGTCAAACTTCAAATGTTTGCATGAATCTATAGAATCAATAGAAGTCAAACTTCAAAGTGAATTAGTAAGAATGTTTCCAAGTGACTTAATAACAATGTTTGGTAATAAATTTAGATCTTAGAAGATAATATTGAGAGACATATGAACAATAAACTATTAGGGTTTGGCCTTAAATAGCATGAAACATAAATTGGATATCAAAACCATCAAAGAGGAAATGAATAAGTTCATAGAGTTAGACCATCACCATAACAAAAGAGACTTGAACCTCATAATTTTTGGTATAAAATAATGGAAATATGAGGAAACATTAGTCATAGTCAAGGATAAATTAAAAAATAAATCACAAATTGAAACAATTGGTCTTATATAATTGAACATAAAGATAAGTTGATTTGGGTTATGGTAAGTTCTAATTCCCACAAATATGACATATTTAGTAAAACCCAGAGCGTAAAACGATCTAGAATATTTATAAATGCAATGAGATCAAGTTGATTTAAGGAATGAGGTTCAAAAGGTAAAGGAAGTAAAAAATGAATGAAAATGAGAAATAATTAGGAATTGAAAAACTATTATTAGGGATAGAGACCAAAAGGATAACAATAAATATAAATTTGAGACACTTTGGATCATATCTTGGAACTATCGGTGTTGAAAAGTTGGTTGTCATTAATGTCAACCCTAGAAGAAGTCCAGAAGCCCCTGAATCCCCGAGAAGTAATGGGTGATGTCCAAACTAGAAGAAGTCTAGAAGCCTTTAGAAGTAATGGGTGTATCTAAAGAAGTCTCCAAAGTGGTCCCTTTATGGCATAGCTTTAAGTATGACCCTCACAGGAAGATGCTTTGAAGAATTCTACAAGAAAAACTAGAAGTACGGTTAAGAAGCCTCGAAGGTGTGGTCATAAATCCCAAAGTTGATTGAAGAAAATAAGTATGAAGGACATTGTAAATACATGCAAAACCCACATAGATGGATATTCCTCAACATTTCATTTCCAACGGTTGGTGGCACACCACGTGGTTTCTCGTGGTTGAGAAGTTATGCCCTCTTAAAGATGATGCCCCAAAGTATGGTCAAGAAGCCCTAGATCTAAGGACGAGAAGTTACAAGTCGAACCAAAAATTAATTAAAGAAGAAAAGTTGTTGCAACAAGAAATTACAAGTCGACCCTAAAGTCAAATAAATGAGGCACTTGGAAAAGTATAAATACACATCAAGAACCTCACAATTGGTCATTCAAACAAGTGTGTGTTTAGAGTATAGAGCTAATATAAGTGGTTCTACACTTGTTCTAGGATGATTGGCAATCTCAACAATGCAAATATGGCTTAGGAGAAAGGAGGTCGAGGAGAGAAAGAGGTGACTATACTATTTTTATGAGGTTATCCACAAGTTGTAGTGGAGCAAGGTGTGGATTTATGAGGTTATATGTGGGTCATAGTGGAGTAAAGTGCAAATGTACGCAGGTCACAGTCGAGAAAACTATGGATTTATGAGGTTATCCACAGGTCATAGTGGAGCAAAGACCGGATGTAGGCGGGTCATATTGGAGCAAAGATTGGATGTACATGGGTCACAGTGAATCAAAGTAGGGATGTACGCGGTTTGATAGTGTATGAGTAGCAGTAGATCTATGAAAAAGTTTTGAAGAAGGATCCCTTGTCTTGATGCTAAGGTTGAGAAAGGTATGATGATCAGAGATCTAATGCATTATGGTTTCCTCATGATGAAAGGTATGTTTGTCTACATGTTTTGAAGTATGTCTTGGATATTTTGGTATATTCCTTGAAGTATATCTTGGAGAGTCTTTGGCATATGGCTAGAGGCATATGTTGGTGATGTAATATTTGATGTATCAAGTTGTTAAATAATGTAAGGTATGTTTTCTATGTTTTTTGATATTCATATCTTGAAGGTCATGGTATATGCTTAAGGCATGTCTTGGCAATGGCAGTTTGGTTATCAATGACAGTTTTAGTGACAAGTTGAGTCTCCATTTATATTTCAGGGAGGAAGGAAGGGACAAGGAAAGGGGCTTGTAGCCTCCTTCCAGTTGGAGCCAAAGAATACATGTAGTTGGAGCTTCCTTCAGGTTAGAACCTGTAAATCATGGGGTTGGAGCCTCCTTCCAATTGGTGTTGGAGAGTATAGGGAGTTTGAGTTTCCTTTAGGATGGATCCTATAAACTAGAGGGTTGAAGCCTCCTTTTAGTTGGATTTGGAGAATTTTGGGAGTTGTAGCTTCCTTCGGGTTGGAGCCTATAAAAAAGGGGTTGGTGCTGGAGAATTTTGTAAGTTAGTTCTTTCTATGATTGTAATCTTCTGTTATATAAGAAAACATTCCATGTTTTGCTCCCATTTGGGTTTCCACATAAAAATCTCTTGTACACTGTGTATGATTTGATGCATTGTTGAATGGTATTGTTTATGGTTATATTTCATGACATGTTAAATGAAATCATAAGTGAATTAAATTATTTATAAGTTAATGTTTACATATGTTATGATTAAAAATGGTAAAAAGTGTTCAATATTGATTAAAACCCCCACTAAGTATTGGTGAATATTCCAACAATTGTTTTCAGAGAAGGTCCTTCATAAATAGTTTAACCACTAGAAGGTAGATCATGGAGTGCACAGATAATGTAATGTCAGTGTTTGATGGTCATAATTATGAGATATGGAGTTCAAGAATGAAATTATTTTTACAAGCACATGGGTATGACGTGTGGAAATTAGTTGTTATAGGATATACCGCTTCAAATAAAACTCTGAAGACTGCATCCAAGAAGGAATTAAGAATGAATAACAAAATAACAATGCATGCCTTCCTAGACACATTATCTAATTCAGTAAAAGTTAAAGTGGGACAATGTTCATCGGCCAAAGAGCTTTGGGATAAGCTGCATAATGTCTACTTTAAGGAATATCCTCTTATCATAGAGCCAAAACATATTGATCAAGATAAAGAAGGTGTTAATATAGAACAAGAAGAAAGAATTTCATCATGTCAAATGAATTGAGAAGAAGAAGAAGAAGAAGGTGAAGTAGATCTTGAAGCAGAAGTAATCAATGCCTTAAGTGAGGTAAAAAGAGAAAAGAGGAAAAACAAGTCAATCAAGAAAGAATTGATCAAGATAAAGGAAGGTTCTCAAAATACCAAATTTGAAGAAGACCAACAAATGATTATGAACCTAAAGGTCCAAGTAGAATAAGCTAGAATAATTGAAAAAACACTCAAAAATAAGTTGGAAGAAAAATGGTATTTGGAAGATGAAATAGTATCACAAATAAAGGAAGCAGAGAAGAGAGAAAATATTTTGACAAGTCATCTTAAGAAAATATTTGAGGACTTAAATAAGATTGAAGTATAATTTAGTCAACAATAAAGAAGACTTGAAGAATAAATCATCTCCTTGAAGACCCAACTTCAAGAAGCAAAGAGAATGGAAGAACCAATTAAGATCCAAATGATGAAGAAAGAAGAATATTGTGAGGTTCTCTAGCCATTTCTCTATGCGTCAAACAACTTTCAATCCTAAGCCCTTAGGTCCTAGTTGTCCCCAAACACCTATAAATATTTATTCATAAATATGTTTGGTCTATAATAAATGTTATATCCATTGCATTAAGAGTGCACATGTGCTCTTGTGATTTCAAATCCTTGTGATTGTGCACTCATACATGCCTAGTAGGAATGTGTGTGCATTTCTAGAACACACATGCACTTTAGCGTGCATGTGTTTTAGGAACGTGCGCATTTTCCTGCTGGGAATTTTTATGTGCCAAGCACACTCCTCTACCTCATCTATCTCAAGCCTGACATTTACAGGCCTGAAATCTACACAAAAAAACAGCAGGAACAGACAGATTTTTTTTGTGTCTTGTTGTTTAATTAATAGAAAATTTTGAGCTATTGCAAGACAATTGTGGGAAGAATTGGAAGACAAATTTGTCCAAGGGGAATTGGAATTGTTGGTTGTTTCTTCTTGGAATTGGAAGACAAATTTGTCTAATTGGAATTGTTAGTTGTGTCTTCTTGTGTAATACTAAAACAAATTTGTCCAATTGGAATTGTTAGTTGTTTCTTCTTGTGCAATACCAAAAAAAATTTGTCCAATTAGAATCGTTAGTTGTGTAATACCAAGACAAATTTATCCAATTGGAATTGGAATTGTTATTTTTTTCTTCTTGTGTAATAACAATACAAATTTGTCTAATTGGAATTGGAATGATTAGTTGTGTCTTATTTTTTAATATGAAAAAAAAAAATTCCACTTGGAATTGGAATTGTTAGTTGTGCCTTCTTGTGTAATACTAAGAAAAATTTGTGGTGAGGTTCTTGGAAGCCAATTTTTCTCTTTAAACATGTTGAATCGATGAATTCGAGAAAGAAAGTCCTCAAGGAAAGAGAACCCTATCAAAAAGCTAGAAGAAGAAAGAGAAAAGGAAAAGTTATGTATGTCAAAGCATGGGATTTCAAAAGAGGGAAATCCAATTTCTAGTGGAATAGATGTCGATGTTGTTTCTCCTCCATTGATACAAGAAAATCATAGGAGTTCAATGGAGACCAATCCATGTAGTATCTCATCAAGAGAACTTGTTTTGGATGACTAAATGATGGAGGATTTTCTTGGAGTTGATTATACAATGGATGAAACTAGAGAGGCAACTAGTGCACAACATTGTGGTGAAGAAGTTCCTGTGGTGCAATCGATTTTTGGACATTCAAATGTTCCAAAAAATAGTCAATCCCATGTCCACTCTCCTCCTAGAATTGATTCATCAGTGATTGAAGGGGAAAGAACTAAAACATTGGTAACTCCACAACAGGGAGGTTAAGAGTGCCTGAATAGGGGTTCATCGTCCCTATCTAGATTGAGCAGTGTGTGATGAAAAAACTCCTAAATGCATTCAAGTGGATGAAAGTGGTATAGCATCACTTGAAGGTAAGTTAGCTAACCATACTATTTGTTATCATTCTTATAAAATAATTAAAGAATATTTTGAATAAAAATCAGATGTCATTGAATGTCAATTATTTTTTTCTTTGTTAAAATCTAGATGTTTGACTACTGATAGGAGAACTTTAGGCATTAAAACAGTCAAAAGTTTAGAAATAAGTCATCATATTGTTAGAAACCTTGTAGATGATTTTCAAAGAATTGGTAAGAAGTATCGTTCTAAAGACCACAATGTAGCCCGACATTGTTGGAATATTATTTAATACTAAGAGGGAGGGGTGAATCAGTATTATCTTTTTTCAACAACTTAAAACCACTTAATTATTAATTTTATCAAATCAAAACAAATGATAAAAAAAAGGTATAGTACACAGAATTTAAATGTGGAAAAACCAACTTCACAAATGTTCTTCTTATTTTCAATAAATATTACATTTAATTATCAGCTCCAACTCAAAGGAAACACCAATTCCTTGTTTTACAGAAACAACTAGAAGGAGGTTGCAACCCCCTATATTTTATGAGCATCGACTCGAGGGAAGCCCCAACTCCCTAGTTTCTTCATCTATCACTGAAAAGATGATGCAACACCTTGGTTTACCAGCTTCAACTAGAAGGAGGATACAACCTCCTTTGCAGGATCCAAATTTCCCTAGCACCACACAACCTCCCTTCATATGATAAGTACTTCAATCTTCATAATCTTCTTTGGATTCTATTTCATATCTTCATTTACTTTCTTTGCCTCTAACTCTGTTATTGATCTTCAGATTTCAAGAACAGATACACCCACTCTTTCAACAAGAATTTATGTTTATATAGTCTTCTAATGGTCATGTACAACTGAACAGTTGCACCTCTTTAATATAATAATGTATCTATTCATTATAGGTATGTGCCTTTTCAATATAAGATATTAATCAAATTATTTTAATTAATACAATGTCAATGAACCTGTTGTCGCAAGAGTCGACTCTAGGCTGTAATTGAGCCAAGCCTTAGCACATTTTAAATGAAAAAATAAGTTATCACTCAGAACTTGTTTTGGGTTGCGTGCAAGTAAATTTTGAGATAACCATGAACCACTTTTGATTAGAAACTGCCCCTTCCAAACCGAGAGGGATCTCTCCAATATATGTTACGATAGGATATCCAATAAGCTTAACAGTGGAAAGATATGTGGGTAACAAACAGTTTTGAGGTTTTTAGGGTTGATGGGTTGGACCGGGAGGTAGTCCATTGGGCATGGAGTCAAATAATCAAGGAAATAATAAGAGTGTTTCGGAAATGGAAATCCATGGAACAGAGGCAAGGTAGAAGCTGATTACAAAGAGAAGGATTTATAGAAGTATGGCAACAGAATAAAGAGAAAACATATCAATACACAAGGAGCACTTAGCGATGAGTGAATTCCAAGAATAAATCAGTGGAAAAAGATGGTTGGGATAGAGAATATAGAAGTGGATGAATTCTAAACCTTGATCTCTGCAAGAAACAACCTATAACCAGTCTACAACAGAGCATCTAACAGAGGATGAATTCTATTACAAAATAGTTACAAATCGAGAAGAAAAGATAGATGGAGTGATATTGAAACTAAGAAAATGGACAAACTCTACAAGAAACATCACAAGAATCTATGATATGGATAAAACATGCTTCTGCAATATCTTATTAAATTGAAAATGAAAGCTACAACCCAGGAGTACCACTCCTGTGTCTCTTTCCCCCCTTTTCTTCTTCAAGAAGATACAATAATATAAGTCTTTTTCCCCCTTTCGGATAGCTGAAAAATGATTTGAATTACAAAGAAAATATCTCCAGAAATGAATAGGTATTTCATGTAGGTATTGACGTCGAAATCCTCCCAAAATACAACAACAGTTACCATCAATTTCAGAAACTTTCTGCCATTAGAAAACAGACCAAACTGTTGAAAACTGTGGCTATGGTTATGGTTATGTATCTCTCGAATTGTGATAGATCTGTATAAACTGAAAGAGGATTTTGTGCATATTTTTTTTCTGACAAAAAACCTCCCTCAGTTCCCTGAGATCCATTTCCATTTTCCCCAGATCTGCATTTTACAAGCATGTGTCAAAATAGGAAAATATGAGATCCGAAAATTAGGGCTCGGAGATGGATTCGATTCTCCCAATATGTGACACCTGTAGGAAAACCAAGAGATTTTATTGATATATGATGTTTTAGGCACAAAAAACTCTGACCATTTCTCAAAATGATATTCCAGTTGCTCAGAATCATCATTTGAAAATGATGACTCAGCATAGTAAAAAATGCCACATTTCTGAAAACGAACCTCATCTTGCGTGGGAATGTTTACTGCCTTCCCCAGATTCTAATGAAAATATGAATGCACCACTGGAAATATTAGGATATGTAGATGTCAATTGACCATTTGAGCGCGCAAAATGGCCTCTCCACGACTGAGAAAACTGACTTTTGCTAAGGCAATTTAGTCACGGGAAGAAATCTTCGATTTCGGTGGCTAATAGGTCGAAAAAAAGGGTATCTTAGATACCAAAAGTCCTGGATTTCGGTGGCTAACAATGCGATTTCAGAGTTTCGTAAGCCATCGAAAGTCTCGAAACCCCGATTTTGGGATTTCGAGTTTCGGGAAACAGAGCAGTGGTTAAAATATTTACGTCGGCCAAACCTCCGATGGCCAAAACCCCAAAATGGTGACGTGGCATTTATGTTAAACCCTATTATAGTGATTTTATGTCATTTATTGCAATCTTTTCATGCCTACTTGTGAGCTATTCCTTCATGTGGCTTGATGTGTGGCAAATGAATGCTTGGTCTCGGCCGATACACTTTCGGTAGCTAATGGCATATTAAACCTGAGATTTAAGCTACCGAAAGTATGCACTTTCGGTAGCTAAACAGTATAATTTTTTTACTCCCAAGCTACCGAAAGCCAAAATTTCAATATTTGTTCCAACATAGGCTCCATCTAGGGATGGTAATTTCTTGTAAAGCGCCAAGAACAGTAGAACACGTGCCTTCATCCATTGGGTGACCCAAAATCATCCTTATCAAACTCTGAACCCTGTCACTTTACTTGCAGCTTTCCGAAACAAAAACCGCTTGTTCATTCATTGGGCTATGGAGTCATAATGCTTTAAAACAAAACCATACTAGATTTGAAACTAAACTAAAAACATATTAAAAGCCACCGCTGTAATCTAATGCTCAAATTCAAGCTTATTTATATACATCACCTACTCTAACTACTGAAAAATTCCCACTGAATCAAATGATATGAAAATGCCAGTGAAGCCAATCCAATAATTGTCTACTTATTTGAAATTTTCTCACACTTTCTTTGAGCAGGATGAAAAAGGAAACTGACAACTCCCATCTGACCTGTTGGTGATCATGAATTTTCAAACGTTTCATCGATTCTTGTGACAAAATATCCATGACATAGCATACTCCTACATTAAATGAATCGAAAAAATCAACAAAAGAATCTTGGAAAAATATATGGTTCTGAGGTTTTAAAACATCCAGGACTACTCTATGTTTTGATTTATAATGCTCAGGATCATTCTCGAAGAGAATATCTTAGCACCCTTAAAGATCATCTGCAATGGCATATCCAAAATCATGGCACAATCTTGTCTGAAGACCCTCATCCCTCCATTAAAAATCTGCAGCAAGTTGTTCTATAGAAATGATGAAATAATCATCACTATACTCATCATATTTAGGTTCAACAGATAAATCAAGAGGATCATCAGTCAGACAAAAAATCTGGACATCAACTGTGGATCTCTCAATCAAAGGAAACTAGGTTGCTATCTTTGGCATACTGTTTATTTCATAATCATACTTCTGCAAATCACAGTCTAAAGCATTCTCGAACAACAAACTTTCTTCATGATCATTAAATATGGAAACCATAAATTTTCATGAAACAACACAGAGTCTAAAATCTGATCTCCTGGCAGGAAATCATCATAAATAGGTTCACTAACTTCCTGTAAAGTTCCATAAAATACATGACTTTCATCATTTAAAAACAGATTTACATCTTCAGAAATGGAAGAAGTTTGACACTCATATTCGGGACTATGTGAAAGTTGCAAATCTATGTGAGTAGGGGCTGTAACATAGCTGTTCAGGAGTAGGTCTATCTCTTCTTCTGCAGGTTGATCGTCATGTTGAATATTTTCCTCTTGATTATGTTCACAAGATCCATCTTCTTTATGAGCCAACTCTTCCTCATACTGATAATCTTCATCAACTTGAGAATTTTTTTATATTTCTTCCTCCTCTTCAAGAGGATTTGTTTGATCATTTTGTTTTATGAATTCTATATTACAACAATCTTCAAAAAGTATTTCAGCTGAGTAGATTCTTTTACAATGTTGATGAAAAAGTATGTGAAAATATTTCAATGAAGGAATACTGGAATGGGGTAAAGATTTATACCAGAGTCTAGCATCTTTTTCCAATGAAAACATAAACAATTTCATGAGGACATCTTCATGATGTACATTTAATTCTTCCATGAGCTTGTGGAATTCAACCAAGTGTTGAGCAGGATTGTTGTCCACATATTCTCCAAATTTAGGAAGGAAATCTTCCCAAATTTTAATGTCTGGAATAGTGTTTGGAAAGCCATAAACATTTGTAAAGTCTAGAGGAGAAAACCTTGCAGCAATTTGAGCAGCGAACGAATTCAACATTTAAGACCAATGGAGTCGCCAGCAAAATCATGTAGAGTCTACGGACCAAGGAGTCGCCAGGTGAATGATCACGGCCAATTGAATGCCTATCCCTTGTTCACCATCAAGAGATAGATCTGAGCTTTGTCATATCCCAGGGAAGATAACTTCATCCTCCGTCCCCGACAACGGCACTAGAAAATGTTGTCGCAAGAGTCGACTCTAGGCTGTAATTGAGCCAAGCCTTAGCACATTTTAAATGAAAAAATAAGTTATCACTCAGAACTTGCTTTGGGTTGTGTGCAAGTAAATTGTGAGATAACCACAAAAAAAAATTGATTAGAAGTTGCCCCTTCCAACCTGAGAGGGATCTCTCGAATATATGTCACGATAGGATATCCAATAAGCTTAACAGCGGGAAGATCTGTGGGTAACAAATAGTTTTGAGGTTTCCAGGGCTGATGGGTTAGACTGGGAGGTAGTCCATTGGGCATGGAGTCAAATAATCAAGGAAATAATAAGAGTGTTTCGGCAATGGAAATCCATGGAACAGAGGTGAGGTAGAAGTTGATTACAAAGAGAAGTATTTATAAAAGTATGGTAGTAGAATAAAGAGAAAACATATCAATACACAAGGAGCACTTAGCAATGAGTGAATTCCAGGCATAAATCAGTGGAAAAAGATGGTTGGGACAGAGCATCTAGCAGAGGATGAATTTTGAACCTTGATCTCTGTAAGAAACAACCTATAACCAGTCTGCAACAGAGCATCTAACAGAGGATGAATTCTATTACAAAATAGTTACAAATTGAGAAGGAAAGATGGATGGAGTGATATTGAAACTAAGAAAATGGACAAACTCTACTAGAAACATCACAAGAATATCTGATATGGATAAAACATGCTTCTGCAATATTTTATTAAATTGAAAATGAAAGCTACAGCCCAAGAGTACTACTCATGTGTCTCTTTCCCCCCTTTTCTTCTTCAAGAAGATACAATAATATAAGTCTTTTTCCCCCTTTCAAATAACTAAAAAACGATTTGAATTACAAAGAAAATCTCTCTAGAAATGAAAAGGTATCTCATGTAGGTATTGACGTCAAAATCCTCCCAAAAGACAACAACAGTTACCATCAATTTCAGAAACTTTATGCCATTAGAAAACGGACCAAACTGCTGAAAACTATGGCTTTGGTTATGGTTCCTTATCTCTCAAATCGTGATAGTTGTGTATAAACTGAAAGAGAATTTTGTGCATATTTTTGTTTTGATAAAAAACCTCTCTCAGTTCCCTGAGATCCATTTCCATTTGCCCTAGATCTACATTTTACAAACATTTGTCAAAACAAGAAAATATGAGATCCAAAAATTAGGGCTCAGAGATGGATTCGATTCTCCAAATATGTGACACCTGTAGGAAAACCAAGAGAGGTTATTGATAAATGATGTTTTAGGCACAAAACAGTTCGACCATTTCTCAAAATGATATTCCAGTCGCTCATAATCATCATTTGAAAATGATAACTCAGCACAGTAAAAAATGCCACATTTCTGAAAACGAACCTCATATTACGGGGGAATTTTGACTGCCTTACCAAGCTCCAAATGAAAATATGAATGTACCAATAGAAATATTAGGATTTGTAGATGTCAATCGACCATTTGAGCATGCAAAACGGCCTCTCCACGGCTGAGAAAACTGACTTTTGCTAAGACAGTTTAGTCACGGGAAAAAATCTGCAATTTCGGTGGCTAACAAGTCGAAAACAAGGGTATCTTAGCTACCGAAATTTCTGGCTTTCAATGGCTAACAGTGTGATTTCCGAGTGCCGTAAGGCACTAAAAGTCTTGAATCCCTGATTTCGGGATTTCAATTTTCGGGAAACAGAGCAGTGGTTAAAATATTTACGTTGTCCAAACCTCCGATGGCCGAAACCCTGAAATGGTGACGTGGCATTTATGTTAAACCCTGTTATAGTGATTTTATGTCGTTTATTGCATTCTTTTCACACCTACTCGTGAGTTATTCCTCCATGTGGCGTGATGCGTGGCACTTGAATGCTTGGTCTCGACCGATACACTTTCGGTAGCTAATGGCATATGAAACCCGAGATTTAAGCTACCGAAAGTATGCACTTTCGGTAGCTAAACACTATAAAAATTTTCCTCCTCAGCTACCGAAAGCCAAAATTTCAATATTTGTTCCAACGGAACCATTGTGTCTTTTAAATCATTTATTCATGTTTTCAATCGGGTCAATATATTTTGACTATCATGATTTAATTCACTTTTTACCTTACCATAGTTAAATACCACCATGGTTTGCAAATACCATGTGCTCTTTCACTTTTTCCCTTTTTCTTTAACTCCACTTTCACTTTTGACTTTTCCTTTATTCCACTTTCATATTTACTCGTCTTTTACGTAAACTCCACTTCCACCTAAATTTTCAACTTTTGTTATTTATTAGTCATATTTATATTTAGTCTACTTTCATTTCCACTTTTGCGTAAACTTTATTTCCACTTAACTTTTCCACTTTTGTATTTATTAAAGTGATACCAAGGCCACATTTATATTTAATCAATTACTAACCTTTGACATATATTTGATCACTTACTAAACTTTGACATATATTTGATCACTTACTAACCTTTGATATCAATGACCATTTATAAAACAATTGACTACATGAGTGGATCTAACCATTGGTTGTTGCTAGAAGTTGTTTGGGTTTGAAGGGTCGTCCAACTATAGCCTGGAAAAAATGATGAAAAACAAATTGCTAGGAAATATTGATTACCATGTTGATTTGACAGACTCGAGAGTTCTCGATGGCGCATCAACAAATTTCCCTTTGACTACACTTTGAAATGATAGTGCATGAGAACGTATTCAAGGGAGCAACTCGCCAGTATTCATTCTGTTAATCACGATCATGTCTCAACAGAATATACAATCACCAGGACAACTAGACTCGACCATTGTAGTAATTCAAATTATCTCGTCCCTACCTAGATTGATCAGTGTGCGACGAAAAACTCCTAAACTCATTCAAGTGGGTGAAAGTGGTCTAGCATCACTTGAAGGTAAGTTAGCTAAATTTACTATTTATTATCATTCTTATAAAATAATTAAAGAATATTCTGAATCAAAATCCGATGTCATTGAATGTAAATTATTTTTTTCTTTGTTAAAATCTAGAAGTTTGACTACTTATAGGAGAATTTTAGGCATTAAAACAGTCAAAAGTTTAGAAATAAATCATCATATTGTTAGAAACCTTGTAGATGCTTTTCAAAGAATTGGTAAGTAATATCACTCTAAAGACCGCAATGCATCCCAACATTGTTGGAATATTATTTAATAATGAGAGGGAGGGGTGAATCAATATTATCCTTTTTCAACAACTTAAAACCACTCAATTATTAATTTTATCAAATCAAAACAAATGATCAACAAAAAAGGTATATTACACATAATTTAAACATGGAAAAACCAACTTCACAAATGTTCTTCTTATCTTCAATAAATATTACATTTAATTATGAGATCCAACTCAAAGGAAACACCAATTCCCTGGTTTACTAGGAACAACTAGAAGGAGGCTGCAACCCCCTAAATTTTACCAGTTCAAACTGGAGGGAAGAACCAACTCCCTAGTTTCTTCATCTATCACTAAAAAGATGCTTCAACACCCTTGTTTACCAGCTTCAACTGGAAGGAGGCTACAACCTTCTTTGCAGGATCCAACTTTCCCTAGCACCACACAACCTCCCTTTTTATGATATGTACTTCAATCTTCAAATCTTCATAATCTTCTTTGGATTCTGATACATATCTTCATTTGCTTTATTTTCCTCTAACTCTGTTATTTATCTTCAGATTTCAAGAATAGATACACCCACTCTTTCAACAAGAATTTATTTTTATATAGTCTTCTAATGGCCATGTACAACCGAATAGTTGTACTTCTTCAATATAAGATATTAATCAAATTATTTTAATTAATACAATGTCAATGAACCATTGTATCTTTTAAATCGTTTAGTCATGTTTTCAATCGGGTCAATAGATTTTAACTATCATGATTTAATTCACTTTTTACCTTATCATAGCTAAATACCACCATGGTTTGCAAATACCATGTGTTCTTTCACTTTTTCCCTTTTTCTTTAACTCCACTTCCACTTTTACCTTTTTCTTTATTCCACTTTCATATTTACTCATATTTTACGTAAACTCCACTTCCACCTAAATTTTCAACTTTTGTTATTTATTAGAGTCATATTTATATTTAGTCCACTTTCATTTTCATTTTGTGTAAACTTCGTTTCCACTTAACTTTTCCACTTTTGTATTTATTAAAGTGATACCAAGGTCACATTTATATTTAATCACTTACTAACCTTTGACATATATTTAATCACTTACTAAACTTTGACGTATATTTGATCACTTACTAACCTTTGATATCAATGACCATTTATTCAACAATTCACTACCCGAGTGGATCTAACCATTGGTGGTTGCTGGAAATTGTTTGGGTTTGAAGAGTCATCCAACTTCGGCTTGGAAAAAATGATGAACAAAACCTTGCTAGGAAATATCGACTACCATGTTGATCCGACAAGGTTCTCAGTGCTACATCAACAAATTTCCCTTTGACTACACTTTAAAATGATAGTGCATGAGAAAGTATTCAAGAGGGTGACTCGCCAGTATTCGTTATGTTCATCACGATCCTATCTCAATAGAATATATAATCACCAGGACAACTCGAATCGACCATTTTAGTAGTTCAAATTATCTCATTCTTTTATTTTTATTCTTTCATTCTTTGAAAACACTCAACCAAACGATCCCCTGTATTTTGTTAGTCCACTGAGTTCCTATAACTTAGTATTCCTGTAGATTTTACTATTGTTCCATGTCATACTCCATTTTATTGCACAAGTTTTAGGTTGGTAAAATCCCTACCCAAACACTAAATGGAAACAACTAATAGGTAACCTACCCATTGTCACCTTAGGTAGTTGTCCCCATCACTTTAGAGGTGAGGTAGTCACATCAAAGGGGGAATCTCAGTAACCCTAGGGAGAATGAGATGAAGATGGAGGTAATATAGAGAAGAATTCCCTAGAGGTCAATCTAAATTATTTGTAAGGATTGGAATGAAGTCTTGGGAAGATCCAAGGGTTTCCAAGTAAGTTAAGTGACCCTCCAAGTGTGAACACCTGCATGAGACACAAGGAAAACCAGGCATATAGTATAATATGTTAGTTGGACAAGAAATTTAATCTTGCTTTCCCTAATTTTCAACAACAATAAATGATATATATCATCTCAATTGTTAAGCCCTAATATTGGCTCATTACCCCTTAAATGGGGGCATATTATATTAGTAATGTTATTTTATTTATGTCGGCTTTAGGCCATTAGTTGTAATTATACCTCCTAGTCTCCTATACCAAGGAGACAATTTCATTTTGAATCATCTTGTACTTGAACATTTAAGTGAGGTAAAAGGAGGTTGCCCCCTCGAAGAAGCTTATTATCTCTTTTTCAAGGCATTGAGTACTTTTTTTGAGGTTTTTCTATGCTATATTGATATTTGGTTCTTAACATATGGTATCAAAGCTCAAGGTCTTGGGGTTTCGCTGCTACATCTGAGACACCTTGGCATTTTAACTATAACTTTTTTTCTACAACGTTTCAGAAGGAATGGCTTGGAGGATATTTAGTAGACGGATCCAGGTACATTGGGCTAAAAATTCAGCTCCTGAGGCCTTATACTTTCGAAGATACAGCCTATACAATATAGGGTTCTGGAATCATCCTGAACTAAGTCATTCCAGAAGTTTCGCTATAAAAATATTTCATGGACTCCAGAGGAAACTAAATATTTTGAACAACTTAAAGAGGTGATGTGTAACGCTCCTGTATTGACCACTCCAGACTTCACAAAAACCTTTATTGTGGAATGTCATGCCTCGGGAAATGGAATTGGTGTTGTCCTAATGCAAGAAGGAAGGCCCCTGGCTTTTGAAAGTCAACCACTCAAGGGAAAGGAATTACACAAACCCATTTATGAGAAATAAATGATGGCAATATTGCATGCATTGAATAAACTGCGTCCTTACCTAATAGGTAGGCACTTCAAGGTCAAAACAGATCATGATAGTCTTAAATACTTCTTGGAACAAAGACTATATTCATAAGAACAACAAAAATGGGTAACCACGATATTGGGTTATGATTTTGAAATCATCTATAAAAAGGGAAAGAAAAATGTTGTGGCAGATGCACTCTCAAGAAAGGATGAAGATGTTGAGGTCTTTCTCTATGCTATCTCGATCATCCAACCTAATTGGATAATAGAAGCAAGGGATGAATGGAAAAATGATGAAAAAGTGTGGACTCTCATTCAAAGGTTGCAGCAGGATTCCAATGCATCAGATACATTTACATGGAAAAATGATTCACTATGGTACAAAGATCGCTGATATTTATGTAAGAACTCCCAACTCAAATAAAAGGTACTATTAGAATTGCACACCTCTCCAGTAGGAGGGTACTCGGGATTTTTGAAAACCTACCATAGAGTCAAGAAGGATTTTTTTGGGGATGGCCTTAAAACCAATGTTCAAATGTTTGTGGCAGAATGTTTGGTTTGCCAACAAAATAAGGTGGAAACAATTAAGACCCCAGGTCTTTTACAACCATTATCCATCCCAAGTCAGCGCTAGGAGGAGGTTTCCATGGATTTCATCATAGGGTTACCAAAGTCTGAAG
>ML779695.1:119378-132342 GCA_009831015.1 Picea engelmannii | reverse complement strand
ACCACCCTCCTTCCATCACTTCTTCTCTAAAAGAAAAATCTAAGGTTCAAGCAATGGAAGATCACATCGAGAATCAACAACAAGTTCTCCAAATCTTAAAGGAAAACCTGACCATGGCACAGAATCGCATGAAACAACAAGCAAATCAACATCGTAGTGAAAGAAGTTTTGAAGTAGGGGATTGAGTATTTTTAAGACTACAACCATAAAAACAGATGTCCCTCAAGCAAGCCAAGAAGGATAATAAATTATCACCAAAGTACTATGGCCCTTATAAGGTGTTGCAAAAGATTGGTACTATGGCATACAAATTGGAGTTGTCTGCATGTTCATGAGTACACCCAGTTTTCCATGTTTCATGCTTAAAGAAGGTTATAGGCGACAAGATCCCAGTTCAAACTATATTGCCAGAACTTGACGAGGAAGGAAAAATCATATTGGATACTGAAGCCATCACTGACACAAGAATTCGCCAGCTGAGGAATAGATCCATTTCAGAGTATCTCATTAAAAGGAGGAAACTACCGGCTGAAGATTCCACTTGGGAAGATGAGTCTTTTATACAGAAGCATCCAGAGTTACTCAAGCGTTGCGGACAACACTTGTCTCAAGGGGAGGGGCATGTTGAGCCCTAATATTGGCTCATTACCTCTTAAATGGGGGCATATTATATTAGTAATTTTATTTTATTTATGTCGACTTTAGGCCATTAGTTGTAATTATACCTCCTAGTCTCCTATATATACCAAGGAAACATTTTCATTTTGAATCATCTTGTACTTGAACATTTAAGTAGGGTAAAAGGAGGTTGCCCCCTCGAAGAGGCTTATTATCTGAAATTATCTCTTTTTCAAGGCGTTGAGTACTTTTTCTGAGGTTTTTCTATGCTATATTGATATTTGGTTCTTAACATCAATAAAGGTAACAAGGGTTGTAAAATAAATTCTAAGTATGTGATAAATAAATGAGAGATAAAGCTAGTGAAAGCTAGGTCAACTCACCAACGATTAAGATACAAATTTAGCATAAATAGAAAGGATGAAACAAAATGTTACTATATAGATATAATCATCCTTATGGATGTAGAAATTGTTTTACAACAACAGTAAAATCATCCACTGCAATCAGTAAAGAAACCACCCAATAAATACCTTAAACCAAGTAGAATATGCTAGCAAACATTTAGCAAATTTTGATGGTCAAAGCACAACTTATAAGTGATTTCATATTAGGTTTTTTGTAGTCAATTTATCAGACTTATGGATGTATAAAACCAATCCCTATATTGACAAAACGATCCAACACAAATCACTTGTAAATGGCTCAAAAGATGCACCTAGTTTAGTAGAGGTTTAGGGCAGAAATTTAGGCCTAGTCTAGGGTTAGTTTAGGAGCTAGTTAGGGTTATTCACCTAGGGTTAGTGCAGCCTTAATGGATGTAGGTTAGTGTCTATTACAAAATCAATTTGTAGTGCTTTAAATGGGACACCTTAGTGAGGAAAGAGAGTCAAAGGCTCAAGGAACACTTCCCCAAAGAGAGAGACTTAAAACTTGTAAAGTCATGTTTTCTAAGGCAATAATTTGGTTTCTCCAATGAAATAAATAAATGACTAGTGCTATTAATAATTGGGTTAATGGGGTCATGCAAATAAATATCTAGAGAATCTACCTCCTTGGGAGTGTAAACCCTCTTACTCCCCAAGGAAAGTTTCTCTAGTTGGGGTTTAAGTAAGAGGGTGTATGCCCTTATACTTCTTATATTAAACCCTTGTTTAATCAATAATATGAAGCATAAAATGATGAATACTATGGTGGGGGCGTATTCCCTTATATTTCCCAACCAGATCCTAGTACAATAACCTTGACTTGAAACAAATGATAGCATGAAAGTAAAAAACATACCAATTTCAAGGAAAAAATGCTAACATAATCCACCACAATAGTAAGAGAGAAGCCTTCCAAGGCTAGTGCATCACTTACATCAACCATTGCATCAATATATAACCATAAAAAAGATCCAAGAGAGACAATTTTCCAAATATAGCGAAAATTTCAGACCAGGTCCTTCTCACAAGAGGGAGAGTTATGTTAAAATGAGATCTTATGATCTCTTATTTATACAAAATATCACCAAGGTAAATTGTCCACATATTTAGGGGTAAAACACAAGAATAGGGGTCAACAAACCTAATATTTCCCCCTTAACAAAGTAATTCATTTAAAATTCACTTTTGCACATACGAAAAACCCTAATTTAGGAGGACATCACCCCTTTAGGGGACGTTTTGGCACTAAGAGGAGGTCGTTGGCAATGGAGGAGAGTGGAGAGGCTTCCCAAAGCCACATGTAAAACATCAACACCAATTCCTTCAGGATTCCCTCAAAACATCCTTGTGTCAATGCATGTCACCCCACCACCAAGCCCTAACCCCCCTAGGTGACGCCATGCCTCTAGATGTGACGTTTTGCCTCTCCCAGGAAAAATGTTTGGCATGTGGGGGATAGGATACATCGTACAAGTCATATTTAAGGCCTTCCAAGTTTGATATTTATCATCTGGCATGTGGGCCCTTAGCATCCACCTATGGGAATCAAGCCCCATGAAATCCCAAGCTAGGATTGTTCTTCCAAAACTATCCACCAACTAGGTCCTGCAAAGACAAATAAGCACACCCTCCAAGGATCTCAAGTCATAAAATCATGATAAGTGAATCCTGTCAATAAATGATTTGCCTAAGCATGTGCATCAAATATCATTGTATCAAATAATTAATTGCTCAAATACATTATGCAACTTGTCAAGCTTGAATATGGGAGGGTTGACAAGGTGTCCTATTGGGTAGATCTTTCCCTAAGTCAAGGAGATTTTCCAAGAGATCCCTCTCTAAGACATGTAAAGTGGGTGAGGTGGTTGGGGCCAAGATGCAATGGGCATAGGGCTCATGATATACAAGTCAGGTCATAGTGTCTCATTCATGGGTTCCTTTGTAGAGGGTGTGTGGTACCTTCCTCCACAATGCACTTTTTCCAAGCCCATTATTTTCCATTATTTCATAACTTTAATGAAAGGTTGAAGGCTATTGCCCTAGTATGGGGTCCAGATAATAAGAATGTCACCCACAAACACCTAGTGAAAATGCGAAGGTTGGCTCATGATGGGACCCCCTTTCTCTCAGTCATGCAATTGAAAGCCAATACCATAGCGTGGTGACTAGATGATGGTAATGGAATACCACTAGATATCCATGGACATGATAGGATGGCTCATGAGGAGACCTCCTATCCTTAAACTAACCATTTAATCATTTTTAATCATATTTTATTGTGGGTCCCCCTTTTCTCAAAGATAATTGTTTCATTGCTTTTTTGGGTGATCCCCAGGTGAAGCATCTAGAAGGTTTATACATAGGATTTTATATTTTACCCAACATCAATCCCTTTGTGCCTTCAGCTCCTTCTTCCCATAGAATGAGGGACAACCCCTTCTTGGGTCAGTACACCCTAAAATCCCAAGAGATAAGGAAATGGGTGGGAATCATGATGGAAAGTGGTAAGTATGGTATGGAATGATATGATGGCTCTTCAAAGGAGTTCCTAGTAGAAAACCCATCCCTAAGGAAGACCACTTACTAGGGAACAATGTCAACCACCAAGGTGAAGAAGGGAAAAAGGCATAATGTCCAAGCATATGTCATGCAATCTAGAGAAATCTAAGATATAACATACTCAAATAGCTTAAGTATTGAAATGATTCTCATCATAATACTGACTTATACCTCATGGAGCAAGGCCCACTACCTTCCAGAATCCAGCTGATGTTGTGGATTCCATATGGAAATCTACAACCTTTGTGGTGGTGAGAAGGGTCTCCTACTATGCAAAAGGGTATTGTTGATCATGTAGTCTCTTGGCACTCCATATCTGCATCCTGAGGGCCTTGAGACATAATCTTCTTAGTTATCCACAAAATGGGGATAAAACTCCACTATGGAACTTCTTGTTTTCATGTTGACATCAATTCCATCATGATATTTCCATCAAATGTGTCTTGTCAAAATTAATTATTAGCAATTTCACAAGAAAACATCATTTTCTACAACAAACCTATCATTTCATGAAATGCAACATCAAAACCCTTAGAAAGTATTCTCATAGATGAGATAACCTCGAAACAAGTGGCCCAACATATTTGTAGGCCTTCATTGGTAGGCTACCTCATTATGACATGTAGTTAATTGGAGCAGTTAACGGACTAGTGCAAGGTTTCTAGCATGAGAACATTAGGCCTTATTCCAACCAAAAATATGTACTAAAAATGAGAAGGGGATATAGGGACTATGAACCCCATATTAAACACTTTCTTGAAATTACACAGACATAATTGTATGAGAGTTTCAGGACATTACATAGTGCGTTTAACTTGGCCCAAAGATATTTCCATGCCATGCCATTCCATGCCTTGCCATGCCATGCCTTGCATTTCCTTTCCTTGTTATGCCATGTCGTGTCTTTCCATGCCATGCCTTTGCATGCTATGTGTTTCCTTACCTTTTCATTCCATTCCATGCCATGCCTTTCATTTCCTTTCCTTTCCATGCCATGTCATGTCTTACCATGCCATGCCTTGCCTTGTCTAGCCTTACAAGGTGTTACATTGTCAAACATATGTAATAAGCACTAGGAAAAACGCTAGTCTAGGAGATCCTACAACAAACGCTTTTTCAGGAAATGAAATGACATTGGAGGGGGGCCACTAGTTGAAACCTGGTGCCCCAAATCCAATGCAACCAACGATTCATCCATTTGAGTCTCGGTTTGAGTTTTATCACAAATTGAAACTCACCTCCTCAAGCCATTCAGGGACATTTTGGCAATTTGGTCCTGGGGCATAAAATCCACACCAAGCATCATAACGAAGTTTTGTAATATCTCATATGTTTTTTTGGCCAAGGACCACGTGACCACACTACCCAAGACCACCCAGCACAATGTTCTTGAAAATTGACCTCTTGTTCAGAATTTGCACTATGCCTCATTGAGTAAAACCTTAGTCTCGGATATCCTGCAACAAACGATTTTTTGGGAAATAGAAGGATAGTGGAAGGGCCCCACTAACTAAAACTCAGTGACCTAAATCCAATGCAATTGACAATTCATCCATCTGAGCCCCAGTTTGAGTTTTATCGTGAGTTGCACCTCGCCTCCTCAATCCATTCAAGGACATGTTAGAAATATACCTAGACCTAAACCATGACCATGACATAGACCTAGACCTAGACCTAAACCATGACCTAGACCTAGACCTAGATGAAGACCTAGACCTACACCATTACCATGATCTATACCATCACATAGACCATGACCTAGACCGTGACCTAGACCATGGAAAGATAAGGCATGACAAGGAAATGTCTAGGTATAGGTCTCGGTCTAGGTATGGAAATGCAAGGAAAGTAAATGCAATGCAAGGCAAAGCAAGGAAAGGTCTAGGTCTAGGTCTACATGCTATATATTGTTATAAAATTTATTGAGTTGAAAGATTAGTTTTTATTTCTTTGATTTTAAATAAGACCTTGAAGTTATGTTGTTTTTCAAGCAATCCAAAAGATTTCTAAGACAATCCTATTAATTATGATAATCCATGTTTCACAACTATGAAGATACCTAAGATATATGAATATAGAGAGCTTATGTTATGACATTGAAATTCTCAAGCAAGTATTTCATCTAAGATAGATGGGATAACAAGTTGTACAATTTTATGCTTAGTGAATCCTTTGATTGTAATTTTTAGGTATTAAACTTGTTCATTTAGTACAAGAATTATTTTTTTTAAGAAAAACAAAAGGTATGATACATGAATTCCATTATTTTTTTAATAAATTAACTTGAAAAAAAACTCTCTCTAACGATGAAAATAACTATATTTTTACAAACAATTAGTTTGATGAATATCATAATGAAAGTACCCTTTAGATGAATTGTGGTTAGTCAAGGCAAGGAAATGCAAGGAATGTCATGGCATGGCATGGAATGACAAGGAAAGGCATGGCATGGCCGGACAAGGCATGGAAAGTCAATACAAGACAAGGAAATGAAATGCAAGGCATGGCAAGGCTATTGATGTTTCAGTATGTTAGGTTAAGCATGAAATTCATTCCATTTAAGCATTTAACCATAACCATAAATGTTGCAGCAACCAATATCACAAGAAGAAGCACCATGCACAAGAACACAAGAAGTATCTTCGGAAACCCTTGTCAACAAGGGAATAAAACCCAACTAAAATCCTTTGTTGTATTCTTCAAGAGAAATATCTTCACCACCAAGATAAACCCTAGCACAAAAGAGGGTGCTTAAACTCTAGAACTCTAGCACCCAAGAGAGGTGTGCACTTTTCCCAAAGAAGTGTACTTGCTGAAATTTCCAAACTCACAAAAAAGAGATGATTCCATAATGGGGAATCTTACTTTACTTATATTAGACTTATCCTATCAATAGAAGTGTCTACTGGCTCAACAGGGCCGACCTCAATAAGTCACAATATTATTATTATTATTATTATTATTATTATTATTATTATTATTATTATTATTATTAACCAAATTAACTATCTTTTAGATTTATTATTAATCACAATAAGGTGGGGCCAACTTGTACCCTTTACATAACAATTAGGGTTACAAGCAGGTCTGACTCTTGAACAATATATAGAAAAGGATATGATACACCCACTAGTACTCATCCACTAGGGGCACATCCATAGGGATTTCATATCTTTGGTTCATTGCATTATACAGAAGAACCAGATCTTCATAGGTTCACCTGTGCTCGTCCACAGGCACATCCACTCTACAAATCTTCTTTCCCATTGCCTCATACAGGAGAACCATATGGAGTCTTCTTGTCAACTCTGCTTCTCAGAGGAGGCTAATACATCATCTTCATTTATGTTCACATGATGACGCACCCAACACTTTGGGATTTCACACGTTCACCTTGTGCTCAGCCGCAAGCACGTCTAACTCAACAAACCACCTTTCCCACTGGAGAATCATCTGGAGTTCTTCTCAACTCTCTGAATGGAGGAGGTCGTCTCTACATTCCTAGCTCTATATTAGGAAGGAACCATGTACCCTTCTTAGGGGCTTTCTCTCAGTTTTGTAAGCTAAGAGAAAGACTCACATAGCTGCAATGATCCACATCTCACAGGTTTGTAAGCTAGATAATGTCTCACATAGATGAAATCATCAACACTCCCTCTCAGCTAGGAAGGCATTTTTCATCATTCCAAGTCTCATACGAATGTTCTTTGAATTTGTTTTTTGGCTAGAGTCATCAATACTCCCTCTCAATTAGGAAGGCATTTTTCACCAAGTAAGTCTGGTGCAGATATCTGTAATTTTCTCATGTGTAGGAAGATAATGCATGTGTATGATTTTACTCTGCATCATATCTCTGATATAAGGATGTTTCATCTCATTGTGTTTCAATCCATTAGGAAACACTAGGTTCTCAAGGAAATTTACACACAGATCTTGGTTATCATCATAGGATCCATCTCATTGTCAAGTAAATATGTCAGAAGCTTGTGAGGCCACATTGCTTCGCACAATCAGTACTATATATTCTGCCTCTGTGGTACTCAAGGCTGCATAGTTTTGTTTCCTGCTTCTTTTAGGAAACCATGGAAAACTTCATGGTAATATAATAACCAAATGTGCTCTTCTGGTCCACTGTACACTCTGCTCAATCAGTATCCGTATATCCTGCAAACTCAAGTTCAAACTAGAGGGATATCTCAGGTCATATCCAATTGTGTCTCGTATATATATCAATACATGCTTTACTACTATCCAATGAGTCTGTCTTGACTGACTCATGGATTTGACTAAGCACATTCACTACATAGCATGAATTAGGCCCGGTGTTAACTAGCTACATCAATTGTCCAATCAGTTTTGGATCAATCTCATTTGATCATCATCATTCATTCTCTTCAATCTATCACGAGGGTTTTGCATTCTATCATACTGAACTTCTTTAATATTCCCACTATGTGTTTTCACATTCCCATATGAAAATCGCATCGGTCCTCTGTCATACTTCTTGTCCCAACAAGTGGTGCATCATACTTATGTCCTTCATCTTGAATTCAGAATTCAAATCTTACTTGTATCCGACAACAAGGCTTTATGAATAAGTCATCGAAATCAGGTTCTCATCACCAACACTGTAATAGTATAGGTTTGGATCAACAACACTCTTGATAAAACCCAAACTCATCAAGAATCCATCCATCTAATATAGTTTCCAACTCATGGATGGTAGTATGGATGGAAGTGTATCGGGCTTACTGGATCAAGTGTCTCATCATAGACAACTCCCTATGTTTGTGATAAACCTTTGAATATAGATCTTGCATTGCATTTCTCGACACTTTTATCAGATGCATGCTTGATCTTATAGATCCACTTGGAAGTCATTATAGGCTTCCCTTATGTTCTCTGAACAATATCTTATACATCATTCTTTTAAGACATACTGGTATTCTTCTATTATGACATCTTGCCATACCTATTCTCTTGTTTCTTTTCTAATACAAGGAGGCTCAGCATCAATGAAATGGCTCATGACTGAAGGATACCTCAGAAATATTTTTCTTTCTCGGGATGTGCCTTGAGAGGATTTTATGTTTCTCTTCCTCTTTGCAGAGTGAGTCTAGGTAGGCCTTTTTATGCCCTACTGCAATATCTCTGAAAATATCAACTGAAAGAATTGGATCAATTGGAATAAGGTATGTCTCCCTCTGAATTGTTGAAGCAAGAGAAAGTATTTTTCTTACTGTCAATCTCCATTTGAGATTCTATGGATTTTGAAAGGCTGTCTCTTTTTCAAGGAAAACGTTTATTCTTGTATATGAACAAATTAAATATAGTTTGGAATCCCATACCAGGGCTAATGGTCCAAGTCTTTGACATCTCTTGTACTAGAAATAATATCCTTTATTTATTTGAAAAATGCAATCAACTATAAAATTAAAGATCAAATGATTTACCTAGTTTGTAGTCATGTACTTTTAGAGGAACTACTTCTCCTCTCTCTTCTCTTCACTCTTTTGAGGTTGATGTGGATCAATGTCAGTGGTGGAAGCATATCGTCTTCCCTTCTTCCTGGTTGGATAGACTCTTGCAATGTGTTCATACTTGTCACATCTAAAGCACTGAATTTCTGAAACATCTCTTCTTTGATAACCTAGATTGGATGAAGACTTTTCACCTTTAAATGTTTTCCTAAAATTTCTTTTGAATTCTCCTCCCTTCATTGTATGAAGCACAAGAGCATGCGTGTTTTCTGAACAATCTTCCACTCCTCTGTTTCTAAGTCTAAGTTCTTCTTGAGTGCAATTTGTCCATAGTCGATCAAAGGTTGGTACAGCTTCTCCTCCACTAATACTATGAATGAAAGGCTCCCATGATTTTGAAATTTTATGGAGAGTGGTTAAGACAAGTTCTCTATCAAACATGATTTCCCCAATGGTCTCTAGTTGATCTTTAATCTCTGATAACTTCATAAAGAAGAGTGTAATTGTGTCACCCTTCTTCATCTTAGTACTTTGAAGTTGACTCTTTAAGGTAAGAGCTCTAAGAGTGTTTTCACTTTCAAACATTCCTTTTAAAGCTTCATACATATCATATGTTGTCTTCAGATTGGCAATACGAGGGAAGAGGTGATCTCTTACTAAGTAGATGCTTATTTTTCTTTCTTTGGCATATTCTTCCTTTCTTATCTTCTTCTCTATATCTGTAGCTGTGGATGGTAGAGACTTCGTTATCACATCCAAGAGATCATGTTCTTCAGGAGTGACTAGAAGCTTTGATTTCCAGGGGCTGAAGTTGCTTGCTCCATCAAGCCTATCTTCTACTAATGTTTTGTTCTTCATTTGATTGGTTTCCTTTTGCTGACTGGATTTTGAAAACCTAATTATTAGGTTAAATTAGCAACCTTGGATTATATTGGACTTATGAATGACATCAATCAATTTGATAATTTCACAGAGATGCTAGCTGATTCAGGAGAATGTTTCTTCAGAAATCCAGAATTAATATTCTGCAGGAAATTTCGGCACCCTAGAAATCCTAGGGCCAAAAATCAAAATTTCTCAGAATTTAGTTCTTAGAACTTTTGGAGATGCGCTGGAAGAGGTCGTACTCTTCTAAGCCAAAACTATCCCCAAGCTCCAAGTATGGAGGTTTAAATCTCCATTGAAAAGGAGGATATACGGAATTTTCTGGAAACCCTAGGAGGGTCGTATGGTTCTACAAAGGGTGTGTTGAGAGTTGGTGGATGCTTGTCCAATGGGTTCTTTCAAGACCTATGCTCTGATACCATGTTGATTTTTTAGTATGTTAGGTTAAGCATGAAGTTCATTCCATTTTATTATTTAACCATAACCATAAATTTTGTAGCAACCAAGACAACAAGAAGAAGCACCATGCACAAGAACACAAGGAGTATCCTGGGAAACCCTTTTCAACAAGGGAAGAAAACCCAGCCAAATCCTTTGTTATATTCTTCAAGAGAAATAACATCACCACCAATATAAACCATAGCACACAAGAGGATGCTTAAACCCTAGAACTCTAGCGCCCAAGAGAGGTGTGCACTTTTCCCAAAGAAGTGTACTTCCTGAAATTTCCAAACTCACAAAAAAGAGATGATTCCACAATGGGGAATCTTCCTTTACTTATATTAGACTTATCCTATCAACAAAAGTGTCTATTGGCTCAATGGGGACGACCTCACTAAGTCACAATATAATAATAATAATTATTATTATTATTAGTGTTGTTGTTGTTATTATTATTATTATTATTATTAACCATATTGATTATCTTTTACATTTATTTTTAATCACATTAACGTGGGGTTGACCCGTACCCTTTACATAACAATTAGGCTTACAAGAAGTTCTGAATCTTGAATAATATATAGCAAAGGATCTGATACACCCACTAGTGCTCATCCACTAGGGGCACATCCATAGGGATGTCATATCTCGTGTTCACTACATTATACAAAAGAGCCAGATCTTCACATGTTCACCTGTGCTCGTCCACATGCATGTTCGATTACTGAGAGGGGGGGTGAATTAGTAATATAGAAATCTAATCCTTTTTAGCCATATAATCCAAGTGCTATATCAATGTATCATTATCATCCAATAACTACAGAGTAAATAAGCAATGAACAAATGAACAATCATACACATACACAGTACACCAGTGTTTTACATGGAAACCCAAAGAGGGAGAAAACAATGGAATGATTTTTCTTATATGTCTTGAAGAATTACATTCATTGGAAGCATCAACTTCCTTTTTTTTCCAACTCCAATTGGAAGGAGGCTCCAACCCCCTTGTTTCTCAAGATACAACCTAAGATAATCTCCAACTTCGCTATTCTTTGGCTATAACCAGAAGGAGGCTACAACCCCCTATGTTCTCCGGCTACAACCGGGAGGTGGCTACAACCACCTTTCCTTGCCTAATCCAATCACCCTAAAGTAGAAGTAGAATCATGGAACCATTGTCACACTATCACTATGAAATATACCATTGTAAACCTGTACCAATAAACCTGAACCATGCATCAACCATGCATCAACATGTACCTCAACCTGTAATCAACCTGTACCATAAACAAGTGCATCAACCATGCACCAACCTATACCAAGCAACATGTAATCAACCTGTACCATAAACAAGTGCATCCAACCATGTACCAAGTATGTACCAATCATGTGTCAACTACTCATCAACTATGACTCATCAATATGTACCAACATCATCAACTATACACCTCATGTATGTGCCAACTCATTAACTACTTGTCTCAACCATGTACCCAACATGTACCTGAACCAAAAGCCCTCATCAATTTCATCATCCAAATATGATTTGTATCTCTATAATATACATGGCATGTATGATCACATACCTGTAAACCTTCCTTAACTTTCACAACAAGGGACTATCATTTTCATCAAACTTTCTTTAGTCTCACGTGACTAGTTTGGGATTAGTCAACAACCCTAACTTGAAATAATCATAACTATGTAGCTGTAATGAATAAATATATGAAAATGGTACAAAATGTTCTTGAGTTTGTTTTATGCAATTCCTCTATGTGTCACTACTTGGAACCTCTCAGAAAATGAGTTATAGTAAAAATGGCATACCTTGTTGAATTCTAGCTTATTCTAGAGAACCAACTTGTAGAGATTTCCCTGCACAGAATATTTCTTGAATCAATCTCAACATGTTACACAAAATAACACAGACTGTTCTCTAACCAAAACATTTGTTCTTACTGAATTTGGATCTGTTATGAAGAAGTTATGACATTTTTACCTGCAACACATGTTTTAGACTAGTTTCAGGACTAGCCACAAACCCTATTTTCCACGGAGTGTAACTCCAAAAATGAAACGACCCACAAGCTAAAATGTTTACCACATATACTTGGATATGTTTCTTCAATGGTCTATAAATTTCACGATATGAATCATTCTAGAAAAAAAATTATTGTGAAAATGGCGAGATGATTTGTAAATAACATACCTTAGAAAGCATCATCAAAAGAATTTATCCTCCCTTGAATTCTGGCCTTCTTTTCTTCACCTTCCCTCTGAAATTCAGCTTAGATATCCTTTGGTTACCTCATTCAACTATATATATTCAATATTCTCAAGTGTGATATTAAATGAGAGATCCTTTCCTCTTATTTATACTCTCCAAGTAGCTTCCTTAGAAGCATCTTCTAGGTCACTTTGCCCACTTTCCTTATTTTAGGGTTAACCCACTTCAAATTTCTCCATTAAATTTATTATTTAAATAATTTACTTTGTATTCACTTTGAATTATAGTACACTCATCACTTCACTTTATTATTTACCTTCTAA
>ML779695.1:90662-107076 GCA_009831015.1 Picea engelmannii | reverse complement strand
TACCACTCGAAGGGGTACCAACAGGGGTTACAAGGGTGGCCAACAGACGTGCGCTTAAGAACCACTTGTATTTCCTGCATGTATGAATCCCTCAACCGCGGGTTTATGCGCGTAACGACAGATCTCTATGGCTTAAAGACGCCAGAATACGTCTCTATCCTGAAAAAAAATACCCACAATTTCTGCCAAGGAAAGTGCTCTGATGCCACTTGCAAGATACCAGATATATAAAGTATGCAGAACAGAAATGAAATGCTAGAAATGACAAAATAACAGTAAAATATCCAGCATAATCTTCACAATACACAGAAATGATATACGAAATAGCAACAGAAATAACACTTTGAATCAGATAGCAATGTTCACAGGCCTCTTCGAGGGGTAACCTCCAGTTGAGCAGTGCTCTGTTACAATAATCCAAGCTAGGGTTTTTCATACCCTCGACCCTTATTTATACTAAATATGTCTATTAAGAGAAGCATCTAGAGGAAGATCCTTCTAGAAGCAGAAGCTTCTATTAGGTCTTCTTACATCCGCCTTATTCTATTTTATTGAAAGGTCTTATTAATATTGACCTTTATTGCATCTGAATACATTGATCTACCTATGTGTGGGTTAGGACCTTAACAGTATTTCTCTGATATTTTTTCTCTGCAATGCCACAGGTCTGATCAACATTGGATGTGCCAAGTTGAATTTACGGTAACTTCCCCACAACTTGCCGATTGTTGGCCTTTCCAGGAGATCTCACTTGTATAGTGTTCCGCACACAAAATAATTGATATAAAATTATGAAACTTTCACCCAAAATACTAAAGACTGTCCACGATCCAATGCAACCAGTCCCATGCAATTTGGATACTCTAGGAAGAAGTTATGATTGTTTTACCTGGAACACCTTCTTGAGACTAGTCAATAGGGCTAGTCCGATACCCTATCTTACACAGGGTGTATCTACAAATTTAAGATGACCCAGAATCTAAAATTTTTACCAAAGCTACACTACTAATTTCTATAAATTTCCTCCAGATTTCAAGGTATGAAACGTTACATAAAAAAATTTATAGCGAAAATTCCACAATGACTCATTTCAGGATGATTCCATAACCCTATATTGTACAGGATGTATCTCTGAATGTATAAGGCTTTAGGAGATTAATTTTTACCCCAACGTACCTTGATCCATCTTCTAAATATCCTCCAAGCCGTTCCTTCTGAAGCATTGTACAAAAAAAGTTATAGCAAAAATTCCATGATGTCTCAGATGTAGTAGCGAAACCCCAAGACCTTGAGCTCTGATACCATATGTTAAGAACCAAACATCAATATAGCATAGAAAAACCTCATGAAAAGTAATCAACGCCTTGAAAAAGAGATAATTTCAGATAATAAGCCTCTTCGAGGGGGAAACCTCCTTTCACCCCACTTAAATGTTCAAGTACAAGATGATTCAAAATGAAAATGTCTCCTTGGTATATATGGGAGACTAGGAGGTATAATTACAACTAATGGCCTAAAGCCAACATAAATAAAATAAAATTACTAATCTAAATTAAAACTAATGGCCTAAAGCCGATATAAATAAAATAACATTACTAATCTAATATGCCCCAATTAAGGGGTAATGAGCCAATATTAGGGCTTAACATTGAGATACTGATGGTGCTTGTATTATCACAATATATTGGAATGGGTTCATCATACTCAACTTATATATCTGTCAGAGTTTGTTTCATCTATATAACCTATGTACAACATGATGTTGTTGCGATATACTCTACCTCAGTTGTTGATAGAGATATTGATGATTGTTTCTTTCTTAGCCATGATACTAAACACTCACCTAAGTAAAACGATGCTCCACTGGTGCTTCGTCAATCATAAAAAAACCTGTCCAAACTGCATCTATGTAGGCAATAAGTGATAGATCCTTTTCTTTTGGATACAATAATCCAAACTCTTTTGCTCCTTTGTGATATCTGAAAATCCTCTTCACTGCTAATACATGTGATTCCTTTGGTGTTGCTTGAAATCATGCCACCTATCCAATTTTCTGCATTACATATGGTCTGAATGTTGTCACATATAGTAGGCTACCAATCATTGAATTGTATTGCCTCTGATCTGTAAACTTTGAATCATCATATTTTCTTAACTTGCAACTGGTTTGCATGGGAGTGATAACTAGTTTGCAATTTTCCATTCTGAACCTCTTTAGCATTTCTCTGATATACATGGTTTGAGAAATAAAAACTCCTTGGTTTCTTTGACGTATCTAAAGTCCCAGAAAGAAGGATATTTTTCCAAGTAATGAAATTTCAAATTCATTATGCATATCCTTTGCAAATTTATGGCTTAACCTGTTATCATCACTACCAAAAATAATATCATCAACGTAAACTTCAATTAATAAAATTCTATCTTGACTTACCTTGATGTAGAGGTTGTTTTCTGCACTTCCTTTTCTAAACCCTTCCTATTGTAGATATTTATCCAGTCTAGAGTACCATGCTCTAGGATCCTGCTCTAGGAGCCTATTTTAGACCACACAAGGCCTTCTTTAATTTACACACATAATATGTGTTCTCTGAAAACTGAAATCTTTCTGGTTATTCAATGTAGACTTCTTCTTCAATTTCCCCATTCATAAAAGTTGATTTTACGTCCATATGATACACTTTAATATTTTTGGAGCATGCATAAGCTAAAATCAATTGGATTGCTTCCATTCTGGCAACTGGGGAAAATGTCTCTTCAAAGTCAATTCCTTCAACCTGTGCATATCCTTTACATACCAATATAGCTTTGTTCCTTGTAACCTATCCATCTTCATTCAATTTATTCATGTATACCCTCTTTGTGTTGATCACATTCTTATCCTTTGGTCTTGGAACCAATTCCCAAGTGTCATTTTTCTCTATTTGATCCAATTCTTCATCCATGGCCTTGTTCCAAAATTCATCTTTGTTGGCCTCTTCAAAATAGGTTGGTTCAATCGTAGATGTGAGTGCTAGGTGCATTGTTCTGGTGAACGGATTCTTCTTATAGTCTCAACTCCTGCATCTTTGTTTCCGATAATCTAATATGAAGGATGATTCTTTTGTACTCATCTGCTAGGTGTTTTTGGAGTTACTTGTTGAACTTGCTCTTTTGTTTCTGTCGGATCCTCTTCGTCTTCCCCTTCCTTTTCATATTTAGTTTCTTCTTCACAAATTTGTTCCATTGATTCATTTTCTTCCTCCTTTAATTCTTGTCTACCTGTTTCATCAATTGTTATGTTGATGCTTTCCACCACTTTGTTCAATCTCAGGTTGTAACACTTGTATGTTTTTCTTGTACTTGAGTAACCAACAAGTACTCCTTTGTCCACACGAGAGTCAAACTTTCCCATTCTGCCACCTTCTCTTTTGATGTAGCATTTTCTTCCAAAAACTCATAAATGTTTTACATTTGTTGGTCTTCCTTTCCATAGCTCGTAAGGAGTTTTTTCAGTGTTGTTTCTGAGCATTACTCTGTTTTGAATGTGAACTTCTATATGCACTGCCTATGTCCAAAACATATATGTCAAATTGGAATCCATTAGCATTGTTTGAGCCATTTCATGTACTTTCATGTTCTTTCTTTCAATAATTCCATTCTGTTGAGGTGTCCTAGCAACGGCTAGGAGAAATACCTTTTTATTCCATGACTATTGTAGTAGTCCATAAATTCCTTCGAAGTGAACTCTCCTCCATTATCATATCTCAAGCATTTGATTTTTGAATCCATTTCATTTTCAACCATTTCCTTGTAGATCTTGAAGTTTTCAAAAGCTTATGACTCATTCTTGAGAAACCAAACTGCGGTCATTCTTGTATAATCATCAACTAATAACATAAAGTATGTCTCACCTTTTAATCCCTTTGTTGTAGTTGGTCTGACTAGATCAGTATGCACAATTTCCAGTGGTCTTGTCATTGAATATTCAATTGATTTGAACCTGGTCTTTTTTTTTTCCTTGTTGACAATGCTTGCATAAAGTGTTGGTTGGTTTCGTGATCTGGGGCATTTCTCTGATTGCTTCTCTTTTGCTAACTTTGACAAGTTTATCAAAATGTATGTGACCCATTCTTTTGTGCCATAGCCAACTTTCATCTTCTTTTCCTATAAAACACTTTTCATTTCCAATTTCACTTGACACATATATGTTGCTTGAAGTTCTCGCAGTTGTAGCAATCAATTTTCCTGAACCTTCTTTTCTTATCTCTCACTTTTGTGAATCGAAAGTAACTTTATGACCTTGGTCAGACATTTGACTCACACTTATAATATTATGTTTCATATCTTCTACTAGTTGAAAACTTTCTTCCTTTGTATTCTTGTTCCCAATTCTGATTGTGCCTTTTCCAATGACTTTGGTTGAATCATCATTTCCGAAGGAGACTGATCCATCTCTTTCCTTTCGTAATGTAAGAAACTTTTCTCTATCACATGTCATGTGTTTTGAACACCCACTATCAAAATACCAACCATGTTTCTTCTACTTAGCATGTAGAGCGAGTGTGCATTTTTCATTGCTATACTGATCCTACTTTCTTATCCATGTCTTTTTATGAGGTTCTTGTTTGTGACTATTGTTATTCTGTTGCAGTTCTCTAGGAGGGATTGTCATTCTGCAATATTTGGAAATGTTTCCAAAATTGTTACAATTGTAACATTCCACTTTAGTGCTCAAAGATTCAAACCTGTTGTAACTTCTTCTCTTTGTTTCACTAGGCCTTCTTGGATAACCCCTTTGTGTATGAATTTCAAAGTTGTTTTTGTTCCTGTTGTTAGCTCTGCAATTCACAGCTTTATGTCCAAAATTATTACATGCATAAAATAAACCAAAAAAAATAGGTTGATACCTCGGAGTTGAAGATCTTTTGAAAGGAGGTACTCCTATTAATTCTTCTTCTTCCTAAGGCCTATCTATCAGTTATCGATTCTGAAATCTGAATCTTCTCGGTGGAGGAATGCCCCTGTAATCTTCCTTGTGGATCTTCCTATCCCCCTTGATTTTTTCTTTAGATCTTTTTGGATATGTTTCTTGCTCTATTGTTTTGTATCTTGATCATTTTTCTGTCTAATTATATCCAAGTCCAAACTTGTCATGATAATATTTTTGACTACTGATAATGTCATCCAAAACTTTTGAATTGTTCTGCATATTTTTATTTAGAATATCATTTCTTAATGTGACAATCTTTTCTTCCAAATTTCCAATGATCTTGTCTTTTTCTTCTAGCTGCTCTTTGAGTGCTTCTTCAATTCTTTTATCTTCTTCTATTTGAACCTTCAAATTTGTGATCATTTGTTCTAGTTCTTGAGTGTCTTCTTTCATGTCTAGTTATGCTTGTAGTTTCTTGTTTTTCTTCTTTTCTCTTCTGATAACTTCAATGGCACACATTAATTCCTCTCGGTAGTCAACTTCTGCCTCTTCAATTTTTTCTTCGACTTCTTCATATCATTATTCGGATTCTTCATATTCTTTTTCAGAGTCTTGTTTACCAGAGTCTTCTACTGCCATGAATATAACTATTTTTGTCTCACTGTCACTGACTTCATCTTCATCTGATAATGAGATGTCTTCTTTGGTGCATAAGCTTTTCTTGAAAACTTTCTTTGTGGTTCTTTTGACTTTATATTTTTGTTTTCCTTTTGATTAACCTTCATCATTTCTCTTTTTATTATAAGTACATTTGTTAGAAAAATGACCAATACCATCACAATTAAAAAAAATTAAAGGAAGCTCACCTCTATGCCTATCATCGGTTCCCTTGTTTAGAATTTTGACAAAGTTGGCCACTTCTTCATCATCTTATGAGACGTCACTGCTGCTGCTATGTTCTTCTTTTTGCCTTCCCTTTTTCTTTGAATTTTTGGATGCTTTTTGGATGCTTCTTTTATATCTAGATTTTCCTTTTCAGATCTCATTTCATATGTTGTGGATTCCATGTAATTCATCCATGCTTATTAAGTTTAGATCTGATCTTTTTTCTAGCACTGATATCTTAGGGTCAAATCTCATAGGAAGATATCTTAGTACTTTTTGAACAATTACAGATTCTTCGATTTCTTCTCCCAATCCTATGATTTCATTTATTGTTTCATCAAATCGTAAAAAGTAAGCTGCAATATTCTCATCTTCCTTCATCTTAAGTTGTTTGAACTCACCTCTGTAAGTTTGAATCTTTGCTTCTTTGACTTTTGAATATCCTTCATAAATATTTTGAAGTTTGTCCCAAATCTCTTTAGTGGATTTACAATGTGAAACTTTGGTGAATATCATTTCACTAAGACCATTCAAAAGTGCATTTTTGGCTTTGGAATTATTTTGACCGAGTTTCATTGCTTTGTCATTTGTTGGCGGAACTACTAGTGTTGTGTATCCATCTACAATTGATTGCCAAATTTCAAATCCCTATGCCTGCATATATGTTTTCATCCTTATGCTCCAAAATGCATACTTCTATCCATTGAATTGTGGTATTCCATTTTTATACAAGTTTTTTCTCTCCATGATCTACCTTTCAGTGGTTAAAATGATTTTCGAAGGAACCTTCTCTGATACCAATTGTTGGATTGCTGAGAGGGGGGGTGAATCAGTAATAGAGAAATCTAATCCTTTTTAACCATAAAATCCAAATGTTATAGCAATGTAGCATTATCATCCAATAACTGTAGATAAAATAAGCAATGAACAAATGAAAATTCATACACATACACAGTACACCATTTCTTTATGTAGAAACCCAAAGCGGGAGAAAACCACAGAATGTTTTTTCTTATATGTCTTGAAGAATTGCATTCATTGGAAGCACCAACATCCTTTGTTTTCTAACTGTAACTAGAAGGAGGCTCCAACCCCCTTGTTTCTCAGGCTACAACTTGAGGGAAGCTCCAACTCCCCTATACTCTGGCTACAACAAGAATGAGGCTACAACCCCCTATGTTCTCCGGCTACAACAAAAAGGTGGCTACAACCACCTTTCCTTGCCTAGTCCAACCACCCTAAAGTAGAAGTAGAATGATGGAACCACTGTCACACTGTCACTGTGAGATATATCATTGTAAACCTCTACCAATAAACCTAAACCATGCATCAACCATGCATCAACATGTAATCAACCTGTACCATAAACAAGTGCATCAACCATGCACCAACCTGTACCAAACAATCTGTAATCAACCTGTACCAGAAACAAGTGCATCCAACCATGTACCAAGTATGTACCAATCATGTGTCAACTACTCATCAACTATGATGCATCAATATGTACCAACATCATCAACTATACACCTCATGTATGTGCCAACTCATCAACTACTTGTCTCAACCATGTACCCAACATGTACCTTAACCAAAATCCCTCATCAATTTCATCATCCAAATATGATTTGTAACTCTGTAATAGACCTGGTGTATATGATCACATACCTGCAAACATTCCTTAACTTTCACAACGAGGGACTAGCATTTTCATCAAACTTTTCTTTAGTCTCACATGACTAGTTTGGGATTAGTCAACAACCCTAACTTGAAATAATCATAACTATGTACCTATAATGAATAAATATCTTAAAATAGTAAATAATTTTCTTCATTTTTTTTTATGAAATTCCTCTAGGTGTCACTACTTGGAACCTCTCAGAAAAGGAGTTATAGCCAAAATGGCACACCTTGCTAAATTCTGGCTTATTCTAGAGAGCTACCTTGTAGAGAGTGCCCCATACGGAATATTTGTTGAATCGATCTCAAAATGTTACACCGAACACTAAAAACTATACTCTAACGAAAAAAAATTGTTCTTACTAAATTTGGACCTGTTATGAGGAGGTTGTGACGTGTTTACCTGAAACACATGTTTTAGACTAGTTTTAGGACTAGCCACAAACCCTATTTTCCACGGAGTGTAACTCCAAAAATGAAACGACCCACAACATGAAATTTTTACCACAAATACTTGGATATGTTTCCTCAGTGGACTATCAATTTCACGATCTAAATCATTCTAGAAAAAACATTATTGTGGAAATGGTAATATGATCTGTAAATAACATACCTTAGAAAGCATCATCAAAAGAATTTATCCTCCCTTGAATTCCGGCCTTCTTTTCTTCATCTTCCCTCTGAAATTCGGCTTAGATATCCTTTGTTTACCTCATTCACCTATATATATTCAATAAATGAGAGAGACTTTCCTCTTATTTATACTCTCCAAGTAGCTTCCTTAGAAGCATCTTCTAGGTCACTTTGCCCACTTTTCTTATTTTAGGGTTAACCCACTTCTAATTTCTCCATTAAATTTATAATTTAAATAATTTATTTTGTATTCACATTGAATTATAGTACACTCATCACTTCAATTTATTATTTACCTTATAAAATCTCTTCAACCACTTTGACTACTTTGACCTTTTGGGGCTTCTATATGACATATGTGGATCCTCCAACTTCGTAAGGCCATAACTCTCAAACCGTGAGGAATTATGTGACGTTCCACATACAACCAGAAATGAAATGACATGTATTATCCATATATAATAGTCTTACCTGAAAATATATCAAAACTCATACCATTATCCATCGAACAAGCTTGGGTCCATTACCCAAACCTGGGTTCTCCAAATTCTCATGGCCATAACTTTCTAACCATGCAGAGTTATGTGACGTTCCACATACCACCGGAAATGAATGACATGTACTATCCATATAGAATAGTATTACCTTAATATATATTAAAAATCATACCATTATACATGAAACATCATTGGGTCCATTACCCAAACCTTTGTGCTACCAGAATTCGCTACAGGACTTTCTTCAAGGGTTGACATCAATGACAACCAACCTTAATCAACAAGGCACATCCACTCTACAAATATTCTTTACTACTATATCATATAGGAGAACCATCTGGAGTCTTCTCTTCAACTATGTTGCTCAGAGGAGGATAATACATCGTCTTCATTTATGTTCACATGATGATGCACCCATCACTTTTGGATTTCACACGTTCACCTTTTTCTCAGCCACAAGCACGTCTAACTCAATAGTTCACCTTTCCCACTGGATAATCATCTGGAGTTCTTCTCAAATCTATGAATGGAGGAGGTCATCTCTACATTCCTAGATTTGTCTCGGGTAGGAACCACGTACCCTTCTTAGGGGCTTCTCATAGGTTTGTAAGATGGAGAATGTCTCACATAGCTGCAATCATCAACACTCCCTCTCATCCAGGGAGGCATTATTCATCATTCCAATTATCATACGGATATTCTATGAATTTTTGTTTTGGATGGAGTCATCAATACTTCCTCTCAATTAGGAAGTAATTTTTCACCAAGTTAGTCTGGTGCAAATATATGTAATCTTCTCATGTGTAGGAAGATACTGCATGTGTACGATTTTAATCTGCATCATATGTCTGATATAAGGATGTTTCATCTCATTTTGTTTCAACCCATTAAGAAACACTGGGTTCTCAAGGATATTTACACATGGCTCTTGGTTATCATCATAGGATCCATCTCTTGGTTATCATCATAGGATCCATCTCATGGTTATCAAGGCCACAGAGTTTTGTTTCCTGCTGCATTTAGGAAACCATGGAAAACTCCATAGTAAAACAATAACTGGATGTGCTCTTCTAGTCCACTGTACTCTTTGCTCAATCTGTATTGGTATATCCTGCAAACTCAAGTTCACACTGGAGGGATATCTCAGGTCATATCCATTGTGTCTTGTATATATCTCAATACATGATGTATTACTATCCAGTGATTATGTCTTGGATGATTCATGGATTTGACTAAGCAAATTCATTACATAGCATGAATCAACCCTAGTGTTAATCGGATACATCAATGATCCAATCAATTGTGGATCAATCTCGTCTGATCATCATCATTCATTTTGTTCAAATCTATCACAGTGGCTTTTCATTCTGTCATAATGAATTTCTTTAATATTCCCAATGTGTGTTTTCATATTCCCATATGAAAATATCATAGGTACTCTGTCATACTTCTTGTCCCAAGAAGTGGTACATCATACTCATATCCTTCATCTCAAATTCAGAAGTCAAAGCTTACTTCTATCCGACAACAAGGCTTTCTGAATAAGTCATCAAAATCAGGCTCTCATCACCAACACTGTAATAGTATAGGTTTGGATCATCAACATTGTTGCTAAAACCCAAACTCATCAATAATCCATCCATATGATATAGTTTCCAACTCATGAATGGTATTACGAATGGAATTGTATCGAGCTTACTGGATCAAGTGTCTCATCATAGAAAAATCCCTCTATTTGTGAGAAACCTCTGGCTATAGATCTTGCATTGTATTTCTTGACACTTTTATCCACTGCATGCTTTATATTATAGATCCACTTGGAAGTCACTATAGGCTTCCCTTCTGTTCTCTGAACAATATCTTATACATCATTCTTTTAAGACATGATGGTATTCTTTTGTTATGACATCTTTCCATACTTTCTCTCCTGTTGCTTTTCTAGTACAAAGAGGCTCAGCATCAATGAAATGGCTCATGACTGAAGGATAGCTCGAAAATGTCTTTTTCTTTCTCGGGATGTGCCTTGAGAGGCTTGTATGTTTCTTTGCCTCTTTGTAGAGTGAGTATAGGTAGTAATTTTTACGCCCTAATATAATATCTCTGAATATATCAACTGAAACAAATGGATCAATTGGAATAAGGTATGTCTCCCTCTGAATTGTTGAAGGGGGAGAGAGTATTTGTCTTACTCTCAATCTCCATTTGAGATTCTCTGGATTTCAAAAGGTTATCTCTTTTTCAAGGAAAACGTTATTTATTTTATAATGAACAAATTAAATATGGTTTGGACTCTCGTACCAAGGATAATGGTCCAAGTCTTTGAGAGCTCTTCTACTAGGAATAATATCCTTCATTTATTTGAAAAATGAAATCAACTATAAAATTAGAGATCAAATGATTTACCTAGTTTGTAGTCATGTCATTTTAGAGGAAGTACTTCTCCTCTCTCTTCTCTTCACTCTTTTGAGGTTGATCTAGATCAATGTTAGCGTTGGAATCATATTGTCATCCCTTCTTCCTGGTTGGACAGTCTCTTGCAATGTGTCCATACTTATCACATCTGAAGCATTGAATTTCTGAAACATCTCTTCTTTGATAACCTGGATTAGATGAATACTTTTCACCTTTAAATGTTTTCCTGAAATTTCTTTTGAATTTTCCTCCTTTCTTTGTATGAAGTGCAAGAGCATGATTTTCTTCTCAAGAATCTTCCACTCCTGTATTTCTAGGTCTAAGTTCTTCTTGAGTGCAATCTGTCCATAGTAGATCAAAGGTTGGTAGAGATTCTCTTCCACTGATTCTCTGAATGAAAGGATCCCATGATTTTGGAATATTCTGAAGAGTGGTTAAGACAATTTCTCTATCATACATGATTTCCCCAATGGTCTCTAGTTGTTCTTTAATCTCAGATAATTTCATAAATAAGAGTGCAACTGTGTCACCCTTTGTCATCTTGGTACTTTGAAGTTGGCTCTTTAAGGTAAGCGCTCGGAGAGTGTTGTCACTTTCAAACATTCCTTTTAAAGCTTCATACATATCATATGTTGTCTTCAGATTGGCAATACGAAGCAAGAGGTGATCTCTTACTGAGTAGATGATTATTTTTCTTGTTTTGGCATCTTATTCATTTCTTATCTTCTTCTCTATATCTGTAGTTGTGGCTGGTAGAGTTTTAGTTGTCACATCCAAGATATCATCTTTTTCAAGAGTGACTAGAAGCCTTGATTTCCAGGGGCTGAAGTTTCTTGTTCCATCAAGCCTATCTTCTACTAATGTTTTGTTCTTCATTTGATTGGTTTCCTTTTGCTGACTGGATTTTGAAAACCTAATGATTAGGTTAAATTAGAAACCTTGTATTATATTGAACTTATGACTGCCAACAATCAATTTGATAATCTCACAGAGATGCTTGCTAATTCAGGAGAATGTTTCTTCAAAAATACAGAATTAATATTCTGCAGGAAATTTCAGCACCCTAGAAACCCTAGGGCCAAAAATCAAAATTTCTCAGAATTTAGTTTTGAGAGATTTTGGAGATGTGCTGGAAGAGGCCATACTCTTCTAAGCCATCCATAAAATGGATGGTTGAATCACCACTGAAAAGGAGGTTGTACAAATTTTTCTGGAAACCCTAGGAGGGTTGTAAGTTCTACAAAGGGTGTGTTGAGACTTGGTGGATGCTTGTGCAATGGGTTCTTTCAAGACCTATGTTCTAATACCATGTTTATTTTTCAGTATGTTAATTTAATCATGAATTTCATTCCATTTTATCATTTAAACATAACCATAAATGTTGCAGCAACCAAGTGATTCGGATTATTTTCGACATGAAATGAGATCGGAGATATAATAAAGAAATGCACAGAGATATCACAGATATTCAATAATATAATAGAAATGTATTATAGATGCAACCATAAACACAGATATACAATAATACATGATTTCTATTAATGAAATAAATGTACAGAGACTATAAAAATACAGAGTGAAAGACTCACTAGAATGGTGGCAGCTTATCACTGAGAAGAGATGTGACGGCTACTCGCATTCGCAAGAAGATGATTACAATGAGGCTCTGAAGGCATTTTTACAATAAACAGGAATATCAAAAACCCTATACATCCAAAAACCTAACCCTAGGAGATAAGCGCCAAAAGTCATGTGGGCCCCGTTTGGGTAAGTTAGTACATCAACTTTCCGGGGTCATAACGTTTGCATACGATCTTCGTTTTAGGCATATGATAGCTCGTTGGAAAGGTATCATTGAGGAGATTCATTTTGGAGTCTCAATGATTCCTTTTGATATAATTGAGAACCTCGATCTCGAAAAAACTTCATTTGGGCCCTCAAAATGGCCCTGGAAGTTAAAACCTACTAAAAATAGTAAATTGCAAAATTGCCAGAAAACTGTTTTGAGCCAGTCAGAAAAGGTGGGTGGCCACTGAGATCGACCTGGATCACCAAGATCACAAGATTAAGAACCATGCACAAGAACACAAGAAGTATCCTGGGAAACCCTTCTCAACAAGGGAAGAAAACCTAGCCAAATCCTTTCTATATTCTTCAAGAGAAAGACCTTGACCACCAAGATAAACCCTAGCACACAAGAGGGTGATTAAACCCTATAACATTAGCGCCCAAGAGAGGTGTGCACTTTTCCCAAAGAAGTGTACTTGCTAAAATTTCTAAACTCACAAAAAAGAGATGATTCCACAATTGGGAATCTTCCTTTACTTATATTAGACTTATCCTATCAATAGAAGTGTCTATTGGCTCAACAGGGCTGACCTCACAAAGTCACAATACAATAATAATAATTATTATTATTATTATTAGCATTAGTATTAATATTATTATTATTATTATTATTATTAACCAAATTAATTATCTTTTACATTTATTATTAATCACATTAAGGTGGGGCCGACCTGTACCTTTTACATAACAATTAGAGTTACACGCAAGTCTGACTCTTGAACAATATATAGAAAAGGAACTCATACACCCACTAGTGCTCATCCACTAGGGGTGCATCCATAGGGATGTCATATCTCTGGTTCACTGCATTATACAGAAGAACCATATCTTCACACGTTCACATGTGCTCATCCACAGGCACGTCCACTCTACAGATATTCTTTTCCACTGCCTCATATAGGAGAACCATATAGAGTATTCTCGTCAACTCTGTTGCTCAAAGGATGCTAACACATCATCTTCATTTCTTTTCACATGACGATGCACCCATCACTTTGGGATTTCACACGTTCACCTTGTGCTCAGCCACCGACATGTCTAACTCAACAAATTGCATTTCCCACTGGATAATCATCTGTATTTCTTCTCAACTCTATGAATGGAGGAGGTCATCTCTATGTTCCTAGCTATGTCTCTGTTAAACCCTAATATTGTCTCATTACCCCTTAATTGGGGCATATTACATTAGTAATTTTATTTTATTTATGTTGGTTTTATTCCATTAGTTGTAATTATACCTCCTACTCTCCTATATATACCAAGGAGATATTTTCATTTGGAATCATCTTCGAATTGTACATTTATGTGGGCATAAGGAGTTTTCCCCCTTGAAGAGGATTATTATCTGAATTTCTCTCTTTTTCAAGGCATTGATTACTTATTTTAAGGTTTTTCTATGCTATATTGATATTTGGTTCTTAACATATGGTATCAGAGCTCAAGGTCTTGGGGTTTTGATGCTACATCTGAGACACCTTGGAATTTTTGATATAAATTTTTTTCTACAACATTTCATAAGAAACGTCTTGGGGGATATTTATTAGACAGATCAAGGTACGTTGGTTTAAAATTTCAGCTCCTGAGACCTTATCATTTCGGAGATACAGCCTGTGAAAGATAGGGTTCTGGAATCATCCTGAAATGAGTCATTGCATAATTTTCTCTATAAAAAACTTTCTGTAACGTTTCAGACCATGAAATATGGATGATATTCATAGAACTTAGTAAGGTATCTATGGTAAAAGGTTCCACTTTTGGGTCATCTTACATTTGTAGATACACCCTGTGGAAGAAAGGGTATTTGACTAGTCTCAAGAAGGTGTTCCAGGTAAAACAATCATAACTTCTTCCTAGAGTATCCAAATTGAGTGAGACTGGTTGCATTGGATAGTGGATAGTCTTTAGTATTTCTGGTACAATTTTCATAATTTATACAAATTATTTTGTGCGGGGCATGCTATACAAGTGACATCTCCTGGAAAGGCCAAAAATCAACAACTTGTGGGGAAGTTACCGTAAATTCCACTTGGCACATCCAATTCTGATCAGACTCATGGAATTGCAAAGAAGAAATATTAGAGAACTAAAAATAAATAAATTTTCATACCCATAAGAGCCAAAACTTTGGAGATACAGTAGAAGCAATATTGTCTAGTAGAACCACCTCAAAATCAAGGTTCAAAAGTGATACTTGGTAAACATGCCACCCAAAAAGGGAACTTCTACACCAAATAAGCCTCTAGGTAATCCTACATGGACTCTTGATGAAGGTGAAGAAATGTGTAGGGACATAAATGATTTAAAAAAGAAGACATTAACAATAGATGAACTACAAGAGATGATAGAGAGTTTAAAAGGGGAGATCATGGAAGGATTGAAAATTTTCATAATAGAGAGGACACCTGAAAGTGAAAATGCATCCCATGAAATTCATGATGAGGACACAAGGAAGGTGAATCAAGAATGGATAAATTCCAACTTTGGTTTGAAGACCAAACACGTTCCTAAGATCGATATGAGGAAGTTTGATGGAAAGGACCCAATCACATGGATACTTTAGATGGAGCAATTCTTTGATCTACATAATGTGCCACATGCACAAAAGGTACGAATTGCTTCTTTATATTTAGAACCCAATCAATTTGTATGGTATCTATGGATTTTTTCTCACAAATCACTCATCACTTGGACAATTTTCACGGAAGAAATGATAGCACACTATGAGGATACAAGGAGCAATATCTTCTTTAGCCAATTGATAAATCTCAAGCAAAAGGGTTCAGTTACAGAGCACAGTGAGAACTTCCAAATATTGAATATAAAGGTAACAGATATTCTAGATGAGCACTTGATTGATGAATTAATAGGAACTTTAAAGGATAACATTCAACATGAGGTTAACCTTTGGGAACCCAAATCATTGGAGAATGCATTAAAGGTAGCAAGAAATGTTGAAAGTAAAAATATGGCTATGGCTACTAGAAGGACCAATCCCAACATCTATAGAGAGAATAATGCTCCTTATTCTAAAACACCTCAACCTACAAGGTTGACACCTCAACAATTGGAGGAAAGAAAAGCAAAAGGTTTATTCTTTCATTGTGACAGCAAGTACAGTAAGGGAACATAAGTGTGGTGAGACTAAATTATTCTACATAGATTGTGAAGAGGAAGAAGAACAAGAACAAGAACCATCTCAAGATGAAAATGTAGAAGCAATTTTGTCTAAAGAGTTGACTCCCATGATATCATGTAATGCTCTCAATTAGCACTCCTCAAACCCTCAAGATCGAAGGATACATCAAAAAGAAAAAGGTAATAGTCCTAATTGATTCTCGCAGTACTCATAATTTCATTCACTATAAATTAACCAAAGCTCTCAATTACTTTGTATATCCAATGCCAGAGTATCAAGTAATGATTGCAGATGGAGGAACTATCAATTGCTCAAGAAAATGAAATAAGATCAATCTTACTATGGGGGAATATGTAATGAATAGTCCAATGATTTCTATACCCATGGGTGGTGTTGATGTTGTACTAGGAATCCAAT
>ML779695.1:72230-90399 GCA_009831015.1 Picea engelmannii | reverse complement strand
CCCTTCCTTCGAAAATTTGTGTTAGTATTTTTTGATGATATACTAATCTATAGCAAGTCTTGGGAGGATCATGTGCGACATGTTGACAAGGTGCTACAACTACTAAAGAAGAAACAACTATATGCCAAACCATCCAAATGTTTCTTTGGAGAGAAGGAGGTAGAGTATTTGGGACATATTGTATCTCATGAAGGTGTCAAGGTAGACCCTAACAATATTAAGGCCATGATGGACTGAACGATTCCCAAAACATTGAAGAATCTTAGAGGATTTTTGGGTTTGACAGGTTAATACCGCAAGTTTGTTTGGCACTATGGAAGAATACCAGCACCTTTAACAGCACTAAATAAGAATGATGCATTTTCATGGACTCCAGAGGCAACTAAAGCTTTTGAACAACTTAAAGAGGTGATGTGCAAAGCTCATGTATTGATCACTCCAGACTTCACAAAAACCTTTATTGCTGAATGTGATGCCTCGGGAAATGGAATTGGTGTTGTCCTAATGTAAGAAGGAAGGCCCCTAGCTTTTGAAAGTCGACCACTCAAGGGAAAGGACTTACACAAACCCATTTATGAGAAGGAAATGATGGAAATACTACATACATTGAAGAAATGGCATCCTTACCTAATAGGTAGGCACTTCAAGGTCAAAATAGGTCATGATTGTCTTAAATACTTCTTGGAACAAAGACTATCTTCAGAATAACAACAAAAATGGGTAACCAAGATATTGGGTTATGATTTTGAAATCGTCTATAAAAAGGGGAAGCAAAATGTTGTGGTAGATGCACTCTCAAGAAAGGATGAAGATGTTGAGGCCTTTATCTGTGTTATATCGATCATCCAACCCGATTGGATAATAGAAGCAAGGGATGAATGGAAGAATGACGAAAAAGTGTGGACTCTCATTCAAAGGTTGTAGCAAGATTCCAGTGCATCAAATACATTCACATGGAAAAATGATTCACTGTGGTAGAAATATCACTTATATTTATGTAAGAACTCCAAACTCAAACAAAAGGTATTATTAGAATTGCACACCTCTCCAGTAGGAGGGCACACGGGATTTTTGAAAACCTACCATAGAGTCAAGAAGGATTTTTTTGGGGATGGCCTTAAACCTGATGTTCAAAGGTTTGTGGCAGAATGTTTGTTTTTCCAACAAAATAAGGTGGAAGCAATTAAGACCCCAGATCTTTTACAACCATTATCCATCCCAAGTCAACGTTGGGAGGAGGTTTCCATGGATTTCATCACAGGGTTACCGAAATCTAAAGGAAAGAGTGTCATCATGGTGATTGTTGATTGATTGACCAAGTAAGCACACTTTTGTGCACTCTCTCATCCCTTCAAAGCTAGTACAGTTTACACCGCATTCATGGAGACAGTTCAAAAGCTACATGGCATCCAAAATATTATTGTAAGTGACATAGATCCCATCATCACTGGACATTTTTGGACAGAATTATTTTCTTGTTTGGGTACTCAATTGGCTCATAGCTCATCCTATCATCCTCAATCTGATGGACAAAATGAGCTAGTGAACAAATGTCTGGAAGGCTACCTTTGTTGCTTTGTCTCTGATAAACAAACACAATGGTTCAAATGGTTACCCTTGGTAGAAGTATAACACTTCCTTTCATACTGCAACAAAAATGACACCATTTATGGCACTCTATGGATACCACCCTCCTTCCATCACTTCTTCTCTAAAACAAAAATCTAAGGTTCAAGCAGTGGAAGATCACATCGAGCATCAACAACAAGTTCTCCAAGTCTTAAAGGACAACCTGACCATGGCACAGAATCGCATGAAACAACAAGTAGATCAACATCATAGTGAAAGAAGTTTTGAAGTAGGGGATTGGGTGTTTTTAAGACTACAACCATACAAACAAATGTCCCTCAAGCAAGCCAAAAAGGATCATAAATTATCACCAAAGTACTATGGCCTTTATAAGGTGTTGAAAAAGATTGGTACTATGGCATACAAATTGAAGTTGCCTGCATCTTCACGAGTACACCCAGTTTTCCATGTTTCATGCTTAAAGAAGGTTATAGGCGACAAGATCCTAGTTCAAACTATATTGCCAGAAATTGATGAGGAAGAAAAAATCATATTGGAGCCTGAAGCCATCACTAACACAAGAGTTCACCAGCTGAGGAATAGACCATTAAGAGTATCTCATTAAATGGAGGAAACTACCAGCTAAAGATTCCACTTGGGAAGATGAGTCTTTTATACAGAACGATCCAGAGTTACTCAAGTGTTGTGGACAACACTTGTCTCAAGGGGAGGGGCATGTTAAGCCCTAATATTGGCTTATTACTCCTTAATTGGGGCATATTAAATTAGTAATGTTATTTTATTTACGTCGGCTTTATTCCATTAGTTGTAATTATACCTCGTAGTCTCCTATATATACCAAGGAGACATTTTCATTTGGAATCATCTTGGAATTGTACATTTATGTGGGCATAAGGAGGTTTCCCCCTTGAAGAGGCTTACTATCTGAATTTCTCTCTTTTTCAAGGCTTTGAGTACTTATTCTAAGGTTTTTCTATGCTATATTGATATTTGGTTCTTAACAGTCTCAAGCAAGAACCACATACCCTTCTTAGGGGATTTCTCTCAGGTTTGTAAGCTAAGAGAAATACCTACATAGATGCAATGATCCACATCTTATAGGTTTTTAATATGGAGAATGTTTCACATAGATGCAATCATTAACAAAGGCATGGAATGGCAAGGAAAGGAAAGGCATGTCTTGGCAAGGAAAGGAAATACAAGGCATGGCATGGCATGACAAGGCATGACATGGCATGGCAAGGCATGACAAGGAAAGGAATGGCATGGAATGGAAAGGCATGGTATGGAAAGGCGTGGAACGGCATGGAAAGGCATGGCATGGCATGGAAAGACATGGAAAGGAAAGGAAATGTAAGGTATGGAATGGCATGGCATGGCAAGGCAAGGCGGGGCATGGCATGGAATGGCAAGGCATGGTAAGGCATGGAAAGGCATGAAATGGAAAGGAAATGAAAGGTATGACATGGCCTGGCATGGCAAGGAAAGGCATGACATGGCATGGAAAGGAAAGGCATGGCATGGAAACACATGGAATATCATGGCAAGGAAAGGAAATGCAAGTCATGGCAAGGCAAGGCATGGCATGACATGGAAAGGAAAGGAAATGCAACACATGGCATGGCATGGCATGGAATGGCATGGCATGGAATGGAATGGCATGGAATGGCATGGCATGGCATGGAATGACATGGAAAGGCAAGGCATGGAATGGAAAGGAAATGAAAGGCATGGCATGGCATGGCAAGGCAAGGCATGGCATGGAAAGAAAAGGCATGGCATGGCATGAAAAATCATGGCATGGTATGAAAAGGCATGGCATAGCAAGGAAAGGCATGGCATGACATGGAAAGGAAAGGCATGGAAAGGCAAGGCAAGGCAAGGCATGGCATGACAAGGCATGGCATGGCATGGAAAGTCAAGGAAATGAATGTCATGGTATGGAAAGGCAAGGCATGGAAAGGCAAGGCAAAGCAAGGAATGGCATGGCAAGGCATGGCATGGCATGGAAAGTCAAGGCAAGGAATGACATGGAATAAAATGGAAAGTAAACGCATGGCATGGAAATAATGTTTCATTGGATGGAAAGGAAATTTATGATATAAGGTTAAGTCATATGTCCCTAGAAAAAATGTTTTTATTTCTTGGGATAAGAAATGTTCCTTTTTTGTGATGCCTGTTTCATTGTAATCGACATTTTGATTTGAATGTTTCCTTGCATAATATTATGGAAAGATATATATTTATTGTTGTATAGGTTAAAATGGGAAGCTACATGGAAAGACATGCAAGGAGGGATTAGTCTATTTTAGATCATAGTTGTGTTCTAGGGATTTGTAAATGTAACAACCTATATTTTGGCCTTAGAAGGTTAGAACTTTGATTTTTACTTATCTTAGTGATTCATTCTTTAGTCTTTGTTGGGTTTAGTTAGAATCATATAGAAATTTGATATGTATACATATGGATCTATTTATGTGTTGTGAGATATTATTATTATTTTATTTTTCTGTAAGTTCACAGTCGCAATTCTATTAAATTTTCAAAATATCATACAAAAAAAAGAGCTTTGTCGTTGTCCTACCACTTGGGAAACTAGACCATCTACAAAGGAAAATAGCAACTGGCCATATATGTTGTTTGTAATTGTCCAAAACACTTTAAAAACTAGAAGTGTCATAGATACTCACCTATGAGATTGGAAATAGTTTACCAGATCTATGCCTATTTTTGTCTATCATTTTAGAAAAAAGAGATGTGAATGGTACCCAGATTCAAGGGGTTGAGGGCTCGATAGAGAGATCTGGAGTATTTTCTGTCTGAGCATTGTCATGTATGGATTGTTGGTTAGGATTTTTTGTTGGCGTTGTTGGATTGTTGGAAGCAGGTGGGAGATGAGGAAGAATCTCTTTGATCGTCAGATGAAGACCATCAAGTTGAAGTTGAACTATGTTTTGGGCATCCTCCCTAGTCTGAAGCATTTGGTCCATAAAGGTCTTGATGTGCTAGTATAGTTCTACTGTCTTCCAATAGTGAGTTTCCTTGCCTCTCGTGTGACCTACCTCTGGAACCCAATGAATTGTAGTCTCAGCCACTTTAGAATCTATGGCCATGCTTTGTTCTAAGCTAACTGCAGCTTCAAATTCATCCATATTTCTTTGAAAGTGGTGGGGAGTGTTGCTCTTGTAGTTTTTGGTTGCATTGTATGCCTCTTATTGTACTCAAGAGTCTAGTCTTCCCTCTTCCTGATGACACGAGGAAGAAGCTACCGATGCCCCCAAACCTCAATGATAACCTAGAGGATAACCATGTCGGGGTTCCATGGTGTTGTGGATGAGAGAACATAATGAAGGGTGATACATGAGTGAGAATAAAGGATGAGAGTACCAGTCATTGACTATGGCTAGGAGGGACCTCGATTCCACAACCGAAATCATGATTTGCAAAGCAGGCATCGAACTATGGCTCAGACCCAAGTCCATCATTTGAATTGTAGAGCTTATCATAGAGAAGGAGGATCGTGAGGGGAGAATGAATCCGCTCATCAAGAGGATGGGTAGTTAATATAATTTAGAACATTGTCCAAGTGGTATTGATGATTGTGCCTTGATTCCAGTGCTATGCCTGAAGACTTGTGGGAGCTCAGATGGATTCTCCTTCCATGTATCTCAAGGTGAGAATCCTACCTTAATTATGGTAGCTATATGTCAACTGGAAGGTCATGTTGTCATACATTTTTGGAGTTGGAGGGGGTGTCAATAGCACCCACCTTGATACTCTTACCCACCTTTAATAGGGTCCTTAAATGCTAATACAAATGGCGAGATAGAGGATCCTCCCATTGTTCAAGGTCTGCTACTATGGAAGCCACCTCATTAACAAGCCTGCTATCATCCTTGGGGATGGATCTCCCTTTGGTTCGCTTCTAGAGCACCCCATCCACGGGGATATTATTTTTATTGTTATATATTTATGACAATGATAGTTTTGTTATTTGTTTAAACATGCAAATTGAAATGTGGAACTTTGATATGTGGATACTAGTTCATAATTATGTATAATAGATGGAAGGCATCACGTAAATAAACATTGTTGGATTACTGAGAGGGAGGGTGAATCAGTAATAGAGCAATTTAATCCTTTTTAGCCATATAATCCAAGTGTTATATCAATTTATCATTATCATCCAATAATTGTAGAGTAAATAAGCAATGAACAATCATACACATACACAGTACACCGGTGTTTTACATGGAAACCCAAAGCGGGAGAAAACCACAGAATGTTTTTTCTTATATGTCTTGAAGAATCACATTCATTGGAAGCACCAACTTCCTTTGTTTTCTATCTACAAATGGAAGGAGGCTCCAACCCCCTAGTTTCTCAGGCTACAACCTGAGGGAATCTCCAACTCCCCAATTTTCTTGCTACAACCAAAAGGAGGCTACAACCCCCTGTGTTCTACAGCTACAACTGGAAGGTGGATACAACAACCTGTCCTTGCCCTGTCCAACCACCCTGACGTATAAGTAGAATGATGGAACCATTGTCACACTATCACTGTGAGATATACTGCTGTAAATCTGTACCAATCAACCTTTAATCAACCTGTACCATAAACAAGTGCATCAATCATGCACCAACCTGTACCTCAACCTGTAATCAACATGTACCATAAACAAGTGTATCAACCATGCATCAACCTATAAAAAACCTGTACCATGAACAAGTGCATCAACCATGCACCAAAACTGTACAAAACCTGTACCATGAACAAGTGCATCAACCATGCACCAAAATTGTACAAATAACCCATCGCAACAACATGTCCAAAGAACCTGTTGATACAAAGTTTAATTTTTACCATTTAAACCTGAAGTTTTTCTTTTTTCCTAGTCATGGAGCCACCCTTGGTCCTAAAAAGAGTCAAAACTATTTCAATTTTTTCGGGTTTCGAGATTCGGCCTTTCACAGAGCATGATTTTGTAACTAAAAACTCTAGAGTCTCGATGCCGAAATACCGAAAAGGATTTATATTAAAGTAATAAAAAAAAAATGGGTGTTATAAGTCTCAATGTGCGTTTCACAAATTACCCTTTAATCATGATCAATTAGAACGTTAAACTCAATCAACAATTCATTAATCTTTTGCAATTCAGGTTTCCTTGTAACAAAGTGTTTTCAAAGCGTCATCCCTTGAACTTCCGATCCTCGATTTTTCGAAAAGAAGAAATTAATTACTAACCTTGATTGATTAAAGAATTAATACAAGTAATTAGCATCTAAACTAATCCCATTGCAATTTCATGATTCAGGGTTTTCATATGACATATTTTTTGGAGACTGGATCCCCGAAACTCTGAAATGCGAAATCACGATTCTTTAACAAAGTCTAAAGCTAAATTAAGTTAATTTAAAACGAGATTAATGATGACTAAACTACTTTTCGCATTTCGCATTTCAGGATTTGTTGAAAGCAGTCCTTTCAAAACTCCAGTTTGAAATCGTTGATATACGGTAATATCTGTAACGGACGAATAGAGATATTTTAACTTAACTGCATATCTCTAGGAATATCTTCCTCATTAAAACATTAAAGTTTTACCACCTGTCTCAGTACGTCCGTCATGAGAAGAGTTAAAGTTTAATAGAGGTTTGGTTTTTCGAATTTCATTCTTATCATTTGAACTCGAAAGTGAATTGCATTCAGCAAGCTTACACATTTTTCTCTGCGACAAGAATTCATTCTAAACAAGAACATTATGGCACCTAGAAAGGCACCTAATAAAAGTGAAGAAGCACCTGAAATCTCTAGCCCAGAAGGAGATGTCATGTTTGATACTACACCACATGCCATTGATTCCATCAGATCATGGAGGAAAATTTTTGAAACCTTGGACTACGAAATCAAGAATTTTCCCAATGATTCTGAAAACAAACTCTGGGACATAGAAGAGTCTGAGCTTCACAAAGTAGCCATGCACCCATGACTCATGACATACAACAGTATGATCAGTTGGGTTTTAGAGAGGACAGACGTGCAAATGAGAAGCATTTCGGACAACCAAGCCGTCATCATCGGCTCTTTCAGACTGGAGCATATACAAGTAATATACAAGTTGTCTCCCAATTCTAAGTACATTTATAATAAAGAATTTGTAAGAAAATTTCAAAGGAAAGAATGCACAGAGGCAGATCAAACATGCCCCGGCATAATCAAAGACTGGTGGAGACACCCAACAAAGTTCAGGGCTGATATCCATAACATTTATGCCACAGCCTCATTGAATGAGTACATGGTCTATGTGGCTATGATGTTATGTAGACCTTTCGAGAAGAAAATTCATACACATTTCCCTGTAGAATGGGTGTCTGTTTTACATGAAGCAGTCGAAGGCTATAGGTGCTTCAACTGGAACCAAATTCTATCAGATAACCTAGCTAAGGAGGTTATGGAGTATCAAGACGTGAGATCCAATGGTTGACCAGTAGCCTTTTACATGTCATCATATATCATGGAGGCTATATGTTTCACGACTCCTTTCCCTTTGATGAATTGGAGTTGGAACCCAACCTGCACTGAACTGATTCATGAATATCATTCTAAGTTGTGGGAAGAAAATGATAAGGATTCTTTTTATGAAATTTTTCATTTCATGGTGATACCAATGCATCAGATGTTGTATGGTTGCACACCCCCCCCCCCCATATTTCAGAGTCGGTCATAGGAAATCTCAAGGCGGTTTTTGATTGGTTTATTGAGGAGAATTTCCCCTATATCATGGTTTTCAGATGTTTTATCCCTCCTCATGCACTTCCTAAATTCCTCCCTGCAAAATTGGTGTGGAGGGAGGTAGCTCATCAGATAATAACAGGTGGTATTGGGATAGAACTGAAGACAACTCAAAAGAAGTTTTGGCCAGTCTTTCTCGTACAAATTGGAAGTTGTTTTCTACTCAACCTGGGTCATTCCAAGGTTGAAGCTGCAGCTCTAGAGGAGGTCAAGTTGGTGAATCTCGAACACAGGAAGCAAGACCCTTATCAAACAGTGGGAAGTCGCATGGCTCACTATGGTACGAAAGCATTTGAACATGAGGAATCCCCTCGCAATGACATTTTCAAAGGGGTCAAAACTTATGAGGAGGTGTTAGACAGGGTACAGATGTTATCATTTGATTTGCAAACAAGTCTCCTAACCTTCCAAAGACATAGCCGAAGTGGTTTTCCCAAGGTATTGCAAGGCAAAGCAACAACATCTCCTCCAGAACAAGAAACCATTCCCCCAATCTTCAGACAGAAGGCACAGGATAAAATAGACACCGAAGGAAATTCACAGGGGGGAGAAGGATTTGCACAAAACAAATAAGTCCCACAGACAGAGAATCCAGGAGCAGAAATAGAGAGAAGGTCTGGGACACCACCTGAGTCCAGTCAATCTACCCCCCCTTCATCATCTACTATTCATGTTGATACCCCCAAGACTGCAGGGGAAACAAAATCTATAGAGTTGGGTAATCCCATCACTTCCTTGACCCCTTTACAGTCTACTTTTGGGCTCCCTCAGATAGGAGTCATATATGCTAGTGACCTCGACCTTATCTCCAGAGAAGAAATTCCTCCCTCTGATTACTTCTTTAGTAAAAAGAGGAAGGATGTATTAAAGCAGGAGATGTATATGAGAGAAGGTGGTATGGTAAAGAAACACAGGGTGTTGGTGGATGGGAAAAACTTGGAAGAGGGATATTTCACTAGAGAGGTGGCAGGCTCCATGGGAGCCCTAGCAACGACAAACCTATTCATTGTTGACAATATGAGAACAAGGTTAAAATAGAGTAACCACAGGATAGTCCAGTTGCAAAACCAACTAAAATATATAGAGAAAAATATCAAAGTAGAAATAAATAAAGGTCTAGAGCAGGCCAGAGTTGCTGACAAGCAAGAAATTCAATCGCTTAAGTCAAGTCTAGACGAAATGAGTGAGAAGATGCAGACTAGCCAAATACAGGTTATTCGGCAAGAATAATTGGTAAGACAACTACAGGCTAAGTTGAATTCAATAAAAGGCCAAGTTATAGATTTGAAAGTTTTTCAGGGCCAGTCATTGGAAATACATGTGAAGGTGGAAGCCGAGCAATAGAAAGTAATCTCCCAAGTAGAGATTATTTAAAATTATTTTTAGGAAGCAAGCAATGCTCTTGATAATATTATTTTTAAAGAAAAAGAAGCTAAAGCAGCAAGGGCCACTTTTCAAAAGGAATTTGTATGTTCTGAAAATGAAGAGGTATCGAAAACTCCAAATCTTTCTGTCACAGAGCAAATCAAAGGCGATATCATGCTCAAGGTGTGGGAAACCAACATAGCAGAAAATAAGAAAATAGCCAAAGAAATCAAAGACGATTGTGAAGAAATCTTTGATTTGTTCAACAAGGAATCATTAGGTATTGGAAGAGACAATTGCACTAGGAAATTAGGACAGATAAACATTGTAAGACACCAGTTGAATTTCAAAGAGGGTTTGAACGAAATTCAGATGGAAATTTTACAATTAAAGGAAATGGATGTTGCCCTAATAGAAAAGTGGCTAGTGAAGCCAAACTTGAAATTTAAATCAATTAAGTTTGTTGGTAAGGGGATCGAAGACCGGCTTCCAAAAGAGAAAAGGATTTTCCAGAGCCTCCCAGAATTTTTGTACACTTTCTTGAAAAATGTATTGAATGTATTGGGTTGAAAGAAGGAGATACTTCAATAAAACAATGAAGTATCATTTTGAAAATTTGTATTATCGAGATGATAGGAAAATAAAAGATAATATGTAAATAGTTGAGGTTTGCATTTTTGTAATTGTTTTCCCCTAGGTGTTAGGAAATGACCAACCATCAATGTATGAGTGATCTAGTATATGTATAATTTGAGGAGAATGAAAAGAGGCTTTTTTTGGGCGCATGGTAAGGAAGAATTTGAAGATATTTTTGAATTAATACAAATACAGACGGAATATTCTAGATATGGTCAAGTTTGAGTTATGTGTTTCTCTATCATTTCATATTTTTCATATATCTCTTTAATGAACACTTAACTACACTTTAGTACAACCTCTACTGTGGTGATTTTTTATTCTTGCAATTTAATCATTTACAGCTTTTCCTCTGTATTGGCTATTAGCAGATACAAGACCTATAAATGTTTTAAATTCCAATACCATATACTTCATTAAGAGTTTTCCTAACTATTTTCTTCTTCTGTCATAAAGTGAGATTCCTCTTTAATTTATGCCTCACCTTGTTCGACATCTTTATTTTTTCTTTTCATTTCATGCATATTCACTTTTCAAAATTTAACTCAGATACCAGAAATAGCCTTTAGTTTTGTCATTCTATTAATTCAAAGTTTTGGAGTTCTTCCTATATGTTTTGAAATAGAAGTAGTGAACCCTTAAGAGAAAGCACAAGAATCTAGCATTTCAATATCCATCCCTCATGACTGTTCCAGTTACAATACATCCTAATATCTAATTTGGACTATCAGATCAAACGAGCATCGCTTTGAATTTATTCAACACCATCCTACAAACAGCGAATAATCGGGTTGAGTTAGAACATTCATGGGCAGTAATTGAAAGAGACATTAGTATCCAGGAAAACTGTGAAGCTAGACAAAGACAGTTAAGGAACCAACAATATCCCTTTTCATATAACTTACCCTTGTATCCTTAAACTTCTCTATCTTTTTGGATGCCTTGACAGTGTACTTTAGAGACTTAAAGTACAAACTCAGGAACAACAAAACTTATCACAACAACATGTCTCATCAATATTATCAACCAAATCAGGTATACTCACCAAGATCAATCATGAAGACAAATCTCAAAGATGTGCATCAACCAAACATAACACAACAACTCATAATCATCACCAAGATCAATATGTGCTTCTAATAATATACCAATACAAGTATGCTACATCATCCATAAACCATGTGTAAACAGAAGTACTAACAAGCTCCTCCAACCATGTACCAAGTATGTACCAATCATGTATCAACTACTCATCAACTATGACTCATCAAGATGTACCAACATCATCAACTATACACCTCATGTATGTGCCAACTCATCAACTACTTGTCTCAACCATGTACCCAACATGTACCTCAACCAAAAGCCCTAATCAATTTCATCATACAAATATGATTTGTAACTCTGTAATAGACCTGGTTTATATGATCACATACCTACAAACCTTCCTTAAATTTAACAACAAGAGACTATCATTTTCATCAAACTTTACTTTAGTCTCACATGACTAGTTTTGGATTAGTCAACAACCCTAACTTGAAATAATCATAACTATGTATCTGTAATGAATAAATATCTGAAAATAGTACACAATGTTCTTCAGTGTGTTTTATGCAATTCCTCCAGGTGTCACTACTTGGAACCTCTCAGAAAAGGAGTTATAGAAAAAATGGCATACCTTGTTGAATTCTGGCTTATTCAAGAGAGCGACCTTGTAGAGAGTTCCCCCGCACATAATATTTGTTGAATGGATCTGAAAATTTTACACATAATACTATAGACTTTACTCTAACCAACACATTTGTTCTTACTGAATTTGGATATATTATGAAGACGTTGAGACGTTTTTACCCAAAACACTTGTTTTAGACTAGTTTTAGGACTAGCCGCAAACCCTATTTTCAACGGAGTGTAACTCCAAAAATACAATGACCCACAAGCTGAAATGTTTATGACAGATACATGGATATGTTTCCTCAATGGCCTATCAATTTCACAGTCTGAATCATTCTATAAAAAAAGTTATTGCGAAAAATGGTGACATGACCTGTAAATAACATACCTTAGAAAGAATCAGCAAAAGAATTTATCCTCCCTTGAATTCTGGCCTTATTTTCTTCACTTTCCCTCTGAAATTTGGCCTAGATATCCTTTGGTTACCTCAGTCACCTATAGATATTCAATATTCTCAAGTGTGATTTGAAATGAGAGAGCCTTGCCTCTTATTTATACTCTCCAAGTAGATTCCTTAAAAGCATCTTCTAGGTCACTTAACCCACTTCTAGGTCACTTAACCCATTTCTAGGTCACTCAACTTATTTCTAGGTCACTTAACCTATTTCTAGGTCACTTAATCCATTTCTAGGTCACTTAACCTATTTTCCTCAATTTTAGGGTTAACCACATTATATAATTAGAAAGTTATCCATTTCTTTATCATTTAAATATTCCTCCTTGACTTTGTCACCTCACTTTATAATATTCTTTGATTTTGTCACTTCACATTATTATTTAAATAATCCTCCTTGACTTTGTCACTTTTTTTTACCATTTTAATAATAAATTCTTCTTTGCAAGCTCTTTGACTTCTTTGACCTTTTGGGGCTTCAAGCCAACATATGAGGGTCCTCCAACTTCGTAAGGCCATAACTCTCAAACCGTGAGGAGTTATGTGACATTCCACATACCACCAGAAATGGAATGACATGTATTGTTCATATAGAATAGTTGTACCTACAAATATATCAAAACACATACCATTATCCATCAAACAAACTTGGGTCCATTACCCAAACCTAGGTTCTCCAACTTCTCATGGCCATAACTCTCTAACTATGAGGAATTATGTGACGTTCCACATACCATCAGAAATTGAATGACATGTACTATCCATATAGAATAGTATTACCTTCAAATATATTAAAACTCATACAATTATACATGAAACAGCCTTGGATCCATTACCCAAACCTTTGTGCTACCAGAATTCACTACCGGACTTTCTTCAAGGGTTGACATCAATCACTAAGGGTTGAAATCAAAATACAATATCACTCTCCAAGGGTTGACATCAATTACAACCAACTATCCATCAACCTAATCCAATTTTCTGACAATCTCCCTCCTTTGGCATTGATGGAAACACCAACATTGATGGCAACACTTAGTCATGATAACATTCATGCTTATACTCTTTACCAATGTTTCTATCTCTCCCCCTTTGACATCAATGGCAAAGAGTATCTCCCTTTGGGGCTGCTCCCCTTGACTGAACTCTCCTTGGGGCTACTCCCCCTGTCTACGTGCCTTTGATTTTTTTTTTGTTTATAATCCTCCAATTACTCTCTTTCCCTTCATATGAATAATATCTCCCTCTTTGACAAAGGGTATCACTCTGAGGTCATATCGCTCATTATTCCCTTTCGACAATTGCTCCCTTTGGAAACATGTCTCTATGCTCTCTCTCCAAGCATTTATCTTTGTGTTGTGGGAGGGAATCCCTCCTACGGACTTAGAATTTAAGGGCTCTAATCATGCATGCAGAAAATGACCATTTCAAAGGCCTCTACTCTTTCCTATTCTCCCAACACAAAACCCCACATTCATGCAATACAAAGGTGTAAATGAGATTCGGTAACTCTACCTTAAGTCCTTCATTTGATGTCAATCCCTTTGCTTTCACTCACTCTTTGATTGCAAGCCTCCTCCCAAAGCTGACCTGCATTCACACATGAACAAACAAAAAGTTGTGAACATGCATTTCATATACTAATTGTTGGGTTAGTTGTGACAATATCATAAAATAAACTTGAACACTTGAACACTTGATATGGCGGGATGGGAAAAGTATTAATTTTTTTATTAATCTTCACAATAGTAAACTTACAAAAAGTGGTTGGCACTTCTCCTCGAAACTGGTCCTGGGCTCCTCTTCAACTTTCCTCCAACTGCTTTGCTCTATACTTCTCTTTGCACAAGGATGGCTAAAGTTTGGGACAAGGGGAATGCTCAATTGGGTATATTCATTTTACTATGATTTTCCTCTTTCCAAATGGGACCCTTACCCCTTCTTTTATAGGCTAGAAGGAGCTAGGTATTTGGTTGAATGACTGGCCATGCATGGCCGAAAGGTTTAATTAACTTGCCCAAAGCTATGTGTTCTACCAGCAACTTTCCTTTTTTCATGCTTTTGTAGGTACACGTGGGCTGTATTGGAGAAGCTAGTGTGTACATGCGTGCAGTAATGGAGTAGGGCGCATGGGACTTTATAAAGGGGGTTTTTAAGAAGAGTTGTTCAATAGTGTTTTGGATAAGAAGGAGTCTGAGATGGCCTGATGCCAGGTAAGTATGTCTGGTGCAATTTAGGTTTATAACAGATGCCCCCTAATGTGTGAGTTCAAAATAGCATATGATGGTTGAAATACATTATCAATCTTCACCAATGTTCCAAACAAGTGAGCCCAAGGACCAGAAATCGGGAGGTGCCATCTGCAAAATAACAATTGTCTCACTGAGGCGGGCATACTCATGCTCAAGATGAAATAAAATCATGGCTACCAATCAAATACACTATAGATCCATGTCATATAACTATATAAAGTGTAGCCGCGAGAAATACATAGTGGATCTACATCTCAAAATCAAAAATATATACATGTATAGTATCCATCTTCTAGAAGCTAATAAGGCCTGATGGTTGGAGATGAGGTCTTTAGAGCTTGAGAAATAACTTCAAAATCTTCAAAACTCGGGTAGGAGTGTAATATGAGTGTACAACTTCACTACCTAGAGGTCTTCAACGGCTCGTCAATCATGGACTAGAGAATCTTGATGATCAAACTGAAGGCTTCATTGATTTTGAACAAAGACTTGATTGGAATTTCGGGATGGGCAAGCATGAGGAAAAGAGACAAATTGCAGAGGGGTTGACTCAACCTTGGTAAAACTTCCCTTGGACAATAGCACGACAAATGATGAGACTCAGGCAACATGGCATTAACATAAGTCCACGAGGCAAGAGGCAACGCAAACTCTCCATATGTTTGGAAGAATAACCAAACAGAGGAGGACACAGCTCAATGTAGCAGGAATAACTTCCTAAGGTCGTATTAAATCCCAAGGCTTGACAAACAAATGGAAGGATGTGCTTTATACAAGGGCGACTCATTGTGTTGCCAATACAAAGAAAATACTTTTCCCTTCCTCTTTTTGGGGTATATTTGATTTTTTTTTGTCTTTTTCAATAATTTTGGAAAAAGAATAAAAGAATGCTACATTACAAAGGAGGAATGAGTGTCACAAACATACAAGTTCGAGGCACAAGGACAAGACTGAAGTTCAAAGCAAGGACACTCAGGAAAAATCCCTCCTGGGGCCAAACGTGTCAAGATGCAGAGGCAAAGTGCTACAGGACTTGCGTATAAGGCATGCTTTAGATGGTTCAGTTGAGAGAAACATGGAGCCGGCATTAGACCAAAGACACAGGTATGCAAACACATTTAACAAAACACACAATGGTAACGTCCTTCAATGTAATTTTAATGAGCCCGAAGAAGGTAAGCTCAGTGGTTTTTCATATTTAGAGAGTCTGAAAAAACGTAAAAGGAGACTCCGTTGGGGTACCTTTTTCGAAGATAGTCTATTCAGCTTGAAAAAGGGGTAAACTAGCACCGACCAGACATTTATTCAAAACCATTTTAGCGAGTGTGATAAAGACAAGATCACTTGGCCATTTTTTTCATTTTTAAGGAGTCTGAAAAAAGCTTAACTATGGACTCTGTCAGGAATTTTCTTCTGGACCATTTTAACGAGTGTGAAAGAATAAGGTCACTTGATGATCTTTTCAATTTTAAGGAGTTTGAAAAGAGCTTAACTATGGACTCCGTGGGGGTTCCTTTTTTGTAAATTTAGTCCCTCGGGCCCGAAAAAGGGTTAAAATTATACCTGAGGGTACTCTTCTAGAGAACCGAGGCTCCTAGAGTATACCTTTGTTCATACAGATGTCCATCCAGACCGAAAAAGGGGTAAACTACCATCAGACAGACGTGACCTCAAATTTCAGTTTAATGAGCGTGAAAATCCATAAGATCGCTCGACAATCTTTTCATGTTTAGAGGGTCTGAAAAGGGCTTAAACAAAGACCCGTTATGTTTTTGGGAGTCCCGAGGGTGAGGTCAAGAGTGATAAGGAATCATGCAAATGAGGCTCAAAATTGTAATCAGGGAAAACTAAAAGGGACTCTTGAGCCTATAGTTGTTAGTGATAGCATGGACACCATAATTCAACCAGGATCTACCTAGGGCATCCATGTTACGGTAAGCTCTACCACCAAATTATGACACTTCTAAAGAAATAACAATGGTTCTGTGTCGCAACTCAGTGGGATCGATCCTATGGAAAAGTGGAAAATAAAACGAGATGCAGAAAGTGTAGATGTAATCCTGACTTAAATGCAACGACTTAAAAAAAATGTCTTTTTACCAAAGGACCATCAAAATGCCCAAATCTCAAAAAAAAATCGCAATACCCAAAGAAATACTTCCCGTGACCATCAAAAGAAAACTCTTGAACCATCTTAAATGATTTTTAGTTTAGAAAAAATGACAAAGGGTCCAAAAATTGACAAAAGAAGGGCCAAAAACCTCTATAAATAGAAGCTGGCAGCTCATTATCACCATTGTTTATTCAGAAATTGACTAAAAGCCAAAAATGCCCCTTTGTGAAAAGAGTTGATTTTGGGAGCCTCGGTGGACGAAACAACCATCCACTTGGACCAAGTAAGTATAAACTCTCTCCCCTTGCAATCTAAATTTTTCTTTATTCATTTAATTTTATTTTTTGGAGGGGCATCGACCTTCAAAAAGTCGGCCTAAGTCCACGCGGGTTGTCTTATGACAGCCCGCATGTACACTCAGGCAAAGGAAAACCTCCACGCATGTACATGCGACTGTCATCATTACAGCCCACGTGGACCCTTCATTTAATGAAAAATAAATTTTAAAAGCAAGGATTAAGCCTCCTGAACTTGGTTTTTTGCAGGATGTATGTTCATTGGAGGGAAAGAGAGCATGAGGATATTAGTGCGTTGGTTGGGGAGGACCCCAATGTTGTTGTTTCCTTAATGCAATGTGTGTTGCTAAAAATTTTCCTATGTCCTTTCATGTGAGCACAACCTAGGCTACTGAATGCCTTGGTTGATTATTGGCATCCCGACGCCGAGGCATTTATGTTAGAGGGGTAGTCGCTGGTGCCAATGACCGAGAACATATACTTTTTGACTGGCCTTTCTCGGCGAGGGGAACCAGTCAACTTCCATACTTTTCCCTCTGGGCCTCACAACATATCGGAGTTGATTGGACTCCATTATGAGGTGGGTACAGACAGGACGAGCTCACAAGTGCCGATAAGAAATATCTCAGACTTAGCACTGCAGGCGATAGTGTTGCTCATTGAGCGAATTACAAGGTTTGTTGCTTTGCATCAGGCTTCCCGTGCACAGATGAACTATGCAATTCAGTGCTTAAATGCATAGATTTTTTATTGGGGCACTACAGTATTGGACTATATGAAGAGACAATTGACAAACTGTCGATTGCGGACTCAGAGGAACTTTGGGTTTGGAACCATTCTTTGCTCTTTATTCTTTGAAAGAGTGCCCATGTTTAGCGCTCGAGAGGTGGTACGAGGGAATCAGGCCTCTCTTCCCGTGATATGCAGATGGGCAGTGTTGCTGCCATGACAGGGGGGAGGAAGGACCAATGAGTCCTTTAATGATGATGTTTTTTC
>ML779695.1:31062-72130 GCA_009831015.1 Picea engelmannii | reverse complement strand
TATCATTTTTTTTTATACCAGATCATTTGACAGATATGTGTCTATTATGTGCAGATGTGGGACCAGTGCAACCAGCGTATTATATGAGGAACAAGTGACATCCTCGGCCAAGGTCCGCACCCGCCGCCACCGAAGGACCAGCAGCAGCAGGAGAGCTTCCAGCCGGTGAGGCTGAGAGGGTTCTGAGATGAGTAGAGAGAAATTTTATCTTGCCCACTCACATAGTCCCCATGGTAGAGATTGAGGATCTGCCACCATCTATGCAGCCTCACGTAGTGGGGGCGCCACGGACTTAGTTAGGCTGGACTTTTCACGTGCCAAGGGCACTACTTGTATATATTTTTGAGGGCATAAGCCCCATGACTCGTTATTGGTTGTATTTTTGAGACGCATGTGCCCACCTATGTACTCTGATGATTTTGATATTATATATGGATTTTTATGTCTTTTTATGTCTTATGGATTATTTTTGCCTTTAAAAATGTATTTACATGTGCATGTGTGTGTATTTTTTATATGTGTGTGAGATGCCAATCTAATATTTGATTAGCTAGAGTATCTATGACTTGATTTAATCTCCTAGGAACATGAAAATATGTAATATAATCAAAACTTCGTTCTAAGAGACGTACCCTAAGGAATCGTCAGTGTAAAGTAGGATCATGAACACGGTAGACTCTATTTAACTGAGACACAACTAGTTGAGCGTCTAAATAGACCTGGAGGTGAGAGATGCCAAATGACATAGCGTCACGAAGCAACTCAATAACTGTGTTGTATTCGGCGAAATTATTTGTCGTGTCGCCTAAACATATACCTCCCGAGGATAATAACTTGCTCTGAGGTGTAAAAATTACCCAAGCTACGGAGGCAAGCCTTCGATTGTGTCAGCTAGCACCGTCTGCGTACCCAACGAACACCTCTGATTCACTTGACATTTGCCACAATGACAAAAGATAACATCAAAAACAACACATCCATAAAACCAAAAGAAACTAGAAAGTAATAGTACAAAGACTATACATATGTTACAAAAAGTTACCCAAGGTGACCTACCTATCAGTAATACTTCTTGAGGTAGAGCCCATTTCTAGGCTCCGCCAAAGCATTTCCCTCAAAGTCTACCAAACGATAAGCGCCCTTTTTTAGAATCTCTCTTACGATGAAAGGCCCAAACCACATGGGTTTGAATTTGCCTACCCGCATGGAGTCCTTATCTTGGTCATAGGCTAAGACAAGGTCGCCTTTAGAGAAAATTCAAGGACGAACGGACCGATCATTCTGACACTTGACTTCTTTTTGGTGAGCCTCGTTGGCTAGGGCCACATCACGATGCTGCTCATTGAGCCGCTCAAGGTATAATAACCGTTCTTCAAGTGGAGAAGTGTCTGGCAGTAACTGTACTGCCAATTTTAGGGATGGGATCTGACATTCTATAGGCAAGACTGCTTCCAGCCCATAAATGAGTTGAAAAGGTGAGAAATCGGTTGCAGTCTTAACAGACATTCGGTGAGCCCATAATTCCGAGTATAACATCAAATTCCATTTCGACTTGGTCGAATTGATCGTTCGCTGTAGGATGGTCTTAAGAGATTTATTTACAGCTTCCACCTGGCCATTCGCTTAGGGGTAGTAGGGTGATGAATGTTCTTTCCACAACCCAAGCTTTGATGTTAATTTGGTCATCATTTGGTTCTGAAAGTGACTGCCATGGTCAGTGACAATCTCTCTCGGGACGTCGAACCTTGCCATCATCTGGTTAAACAAAAAGAGAGTTGTAGTCTCTCCATCATATTTAAACGTTGGCATAGCTTCAACCCACTTTGTGAAGTAGTCTACGACTGCAATGATATAATGGTGCCCCCTTGCTAAAGGAGGGTTGCATGTAGTGTAATCAATCCCCCACTTGGTGAAAGGACCAACTATGATGACAGGAAACATGGGAGTGGGATGTTCCCTCATATTCTGAGAGAATATCTAACATGGGTGGCACTTCTTGACCAATTCGATGCAATCTTTGATTAGTGTCAGCGAGAAGTAACCGGATCATAAAATATTTTGGGTTGTTGCCAACCCAAAAAAATGACCACCACATGCTCTAGTATGGAAATCGTTAAGCACGATTTCTACTTCTTCATGAGTGAGGCATCGACGAAGAATGCAATCTACACCTCGACGATAGAGAGTGTCCTCGAGGATGAGATAGTTCTTGGCCTGATGACGTATACGGCGATGTTCATCACGAGAAGCAGAGGAGGGGCATTTCAAAGTTTGGAGATAGACTAGAATATCTCCATACCAGGGGTCCAAAGATGCTATCAAAAACATATCTCCTTGAATAGGCAATTCTTCGGGCATAACATCACCTGACTCGATCGGAAGTTCCGAGATAAGTTCCGCAAAGACCAGGGACTTTTTGGAATTTTTTGAAGCGAAATCTAAGTCAAATTCCTGGAGGACAAATATCCATCTACTAATCTTTCCGCCGATTACCCATCATGTCAACACGTATTGAAACGGATTCACAACGGCAATGACGGTGGTCTTGTGAAACAAAATATAATGATGGAACCATTGGATAGCATGGACTGCTGCCAACGCAAGTTTTTTGATATGAGAATAATTGAGTTCCAGTCCCACGAGGCCTCGACTCAGGTAATATATCACATATTCTGAGAGAAAATCATCTTCCTGAACTAAGACCATGCCGATGGTTGACTCTACTGCAGCCAAGTATAATAAGAAATATTTGTTATAATTAGGTGGTCGGAGCAGAGGGGCAGTCGTGAGGGCACGTTTCGATGCATTGAAAGAGTGTTGAGCGGCTTCGTCCCAATGAAAAGGGACGTCTTTGTTTAGCAAACGCATAAAGCCCTTTTTGATCTCAGCATAGTTTGCGATGAAACACCTCAAAAAGTTTTCTTTTCTTTGTAGACTTTGAAGCTGAAGGATTGTACATGGGGGAGCCAATTGAACGATTGCCTCAACCTTGAAAGGATCGACCATGATCCCTATTGTTGAAACTATGAAACCTAACAAACATCCTGATGTTACACAAAATCTGCATTTGTTTGGATTCAATCGAATCCGGAAGTAGTGACATCGCTCAAAGATAAGTCGGAGGTGTGTGGGATGATCCGTTCTCTTTTGAGATTGTGATGATAAATCATCTAAATAGGCTTCGACTATATGCTTGAGGTCATGGAAAGAAAAAGACATGGACTGCTAAAAGGTAGCTCCAGCATTTTTGAGACCAAAAGGCATCTTATGATAGGCAAATGTACCCCATCGACAAATAAATGCAGTTTTGTGTTGGTCTTCGGGTTTGATTTGTAACTGATTATATCCCGAAAAACCATCCATGAAAGAAAAGGCCTCACAACCTACACATTCATCGACTATCTGGTCAATGAATGGTGTGGGAAAATTATCTTTTGGACAAGCCTTGTCCAAATCACATAAGTTCGTACATATGAGAATCGTGCCCTGTTTCTTGTTGACCAACACAGGATTTGACACCCATTGGGTCAAATGGATAGGATAGATAAAACCGGCTTTGAGCAATTTCTCTACTTCAACCTTAATAGCTACTGCTTTCCTGGGATTAACTGGACAAAGCTTCTTCCAAACTGGCTTGGCATCCAGATAAGTTGTGATTTCATGTTCGACTATTTTTGGATCAATGCCTGGAATTTCCTCGTAAGACCAAGAAAAAAATTTGCAGAATTATTTAAATAAGTCTGTGTAGATTTGAATCTCTTCGAGGGAACAGTCAGCTCCGACGAAAACATTCTCCACGATGCCAGGGGTTCTGGAGATATTAATCGATATAGTTTCAGCGATAGTTTCCATATTACCCTTGGCATAAACTTCATGTGTAGCCAAGGGATTGATAGGACAAGACCTATCTCCAGTCATAGTCAAGGTGAATTCCCCTGCTTCGATTCTGCTTAACTCTAGGAGGAAGTATGATCTGTGATGGAGATCATCCCAGGGTTTGTCCGGACTAGTCATTTCTTCAATGATTGCTTCATCTGAGGGAAAGACTAAGTCTAATGAATCGGTATCAGCGAGGGAACCTTGAGCCCAATTAGGCTCTGGAATCATATCTAACTCTTGTGTAGGAGTCGAATCGGTGTCGGCTGAAGCTTGCTGGACTAAAGAGTATGTTGCTTCTGCCACAGACAAGGGCATGGAGATCCCATGGTGCCCTGTCCCTTCCATCGTGGCTAATGGGGAAGGAAGAATCCATGGATCGTTGAAGTAAGTAGTGTGAAATGACGAAACTTGGAAAATCTCAACCTTATGGTGGTCTGATACAAACTTGACATCACCTTGAGGAGGCGGGTAATCAAAAGTACCCATCAAAGGTGGGCACAAACCAACCCCTACGTTGACAATGCCCAGTTAGGGATTATCAATCATCGGGACCGCGGATGCCCCCAATGAAGGATCAGGTCTGGAGAAGGACAATTGATCAATGGTCATGATCTGGCCCTCGTGTGGAAACAACAAGACCCGAAAAACTGTAGCAACCACTGCTTGCATGGCATAGGTCCAACTCCTACCTAACAAGAGATTGTAGTCGAGGGATGCATCAACTACTTCTACCTCGACACACATAGTCTTCCCTCCTAGCTACAAAGGGAAAGAGGGGATGATGCCATGTGGCAGGAATGAATGACCATCGAAAGCGGTAAGAAGAGTAGGTGATAGAGAGAAAACGGGCTGGACAATGGCCTTCCAACACGCCAATGACAGGACGCATGTCGAGGTGCTCTCATCAACCACTGTGTGGAAAATGTTACGAGTAAAATTTTTTGTGGGGTAAGCCACTACTATATGAAATGCTACATGGTAAGGGAGACGAGGTTTTAAGTCAGTTGTATCCAGCATGATTGTACCCGGATTACAAGTCTTGGTATATCCTAAAGTAGCTAACAAAGATTTCCTCTAGGAAGGGCATCTCTGGACGACCTCCAAAGCAGACATCGCACAAGGGGTTTGAGACAAATCCTCCACCACAGAATAGTTCTGGGTGGCCCTTGCATTTGGGTTGTGAGAAGCTTTCTTGAACGCACCTTTTGGGATGTGTGTCATTGTTTTGCCCAATTTTTTCTCAATCTAGAGAGGAAGAGATGGGATTTCAGCTTCTTTACCTTTCTTATAGGTACTTGGCTTACTGTAGTCATGTTCTCTAGTCGATATACAAGCATCACCTTTCATCATATACACATTCATGGATGCAGGATTGTTCGAAGACGGAGAGGGTGCTTGACTTCCCCCTTCCGTGCTTGTAGAGGCTTGGGTTAGGTTTTTCCCATGTTGAAATGGATCCGTTAACACAAAAGGTTGTTGTTGTGACACAAACTTTTGGGCCTCTACAAGTCGAGGGCACTGATGGGTCGAGTGGTCTTCCGTGCACAGGTTACACAGATACTTCACCTTTCATTTTTCGATGTTTCCCCCGCCAACATTATTAGTGGATTTCTTATCCCCCTTACCCTTCTTATGTTGTTTTTTCTTTCCATCAGGTTGTTGGGTGGCCTTCGGATTTTTCGATTGCACACAGTGTACATCTGATGTTTGGGTAGGGGGAATAGCTGAAACAGTAGTTTGGTTGGCCACTGTGTGTTCTATAGACAATTGCTGCAATTGTTTTGTCAGTTTTTCAGCGGGATTTGTTTGTGTTGAACCTACAATACCATTGGCATGTGGTCCATCTCTTTGTTTGGTTTTATCAAGTATGGATCGTGGTGCATCCAGCAAAATCTTGTACAGTAAACTAGACTGAGAATAAATTAGCTCAAGTTGTTGAGCTCTCATGATGGAATCTTCTTCGAAAAACACTCCCGACGTTGCGACGTCTTTGGAAAGCTGGGGGACCAAAGACTTAAGGAACCACTCAAGAAGGAATGCTGGTGGGACTAGTACCTTAATCAAACTCTTTTGGCATCTCCATTCTCAGATGTGATCAGAGATATGGTCTGTTTTTGTCTGTTTGAAATTGGCCAGCAATTCTGTGTCGGCGTCGTATCTCACAGGTAATTGGAAATGGTTTACGAATGCCATTGTCAATTCACCGAAGAAATAATATCTCAAAAGTTCAAGCTCAATGTACCATTTCCTATCACCACCAATGAGAGTGCGTTGAAACAATCTCAATTGTACGTAGTCATCTTTTAATGAATTAGACGAGCACCAAAGATGGAAGGTGGTCACCTGATCCCCTGGATCTTCTGTAGGCTTGGCTTCGAACTTTGGTATGTCCGAAGGCAATTTTGTTGACATAGGGGGCCAACATGGATCATGACAGATGGGGTCATTCAACAACTTTGTCAAGTCTGGCAAATGTAAGGTTGCCAAGAAAGGTATCTTTGGTTGGTGTAGCTAATAATCATGGAAAAATGGGCCTGGATTTTGACTAGCACTAGGTTGTCAGGAAAAGTTGGGTTGCTAGCCAGGGTTCTGGTAAAAACCATGGCCATGACCAGCATACGGATTTTTCATTTGAGGAGACATCATTGGCTAATTCCCGAAATATGACGTAGATGGTTGGGCGTGCATTGAATTCAGAGGACTTTGGGATAGGTTGCCCCATGTCGATCCCATGGGCATAGGTATAGCACCTTGCCCAGGGTTCCATTCATTGTGAAAAGAATTTCCCCAGATCGGCATTCTTGATGAGGGAACTGATCCTTGCCAAGAATTCCAAGGTCCTGATGCGGAAGAAGTTCCTGGGTTTGCTCCCTGTGCAGGAATAGTACACTACATAGGATTAGGTTGGCCATAACTGAGGTTTCCCCCGGTCGGGAAAGTAGCTGATGAGAAAGCATTGTTACCAAATGCACCGAGCAAAGAAAACGGTGTCGACCCTACCAACATATTATGAGAAGGTGGTCCTTGACTCCCTACTCCAAGTGAACTATGGTGTGTGTTTGGCCCGGTGGATTGCTAGTGGGTACCACCGAGTGAAGGGGATGAAGGGGGTATATGAACTCCCCCGTAAGGGAAAGCATTAAAGGTAGCTGAAGTGCCTCCCCATGGGTCCTTTGAGAGGAGTGTTAGAGATCCCTGCCCCTAGACCTAAAGTCTGTAAAGTGGAGTAGGATAGTATAGGGCTTGTACCTATGCTAGGCATCCTGTATGAGAACGGAGGGCCTATCGCACTCTGTGTGAAAGGAGCAATGGTCATCGCCAAAGATAGGATGGGACCACTACTCAAGGTAGAGGCATTCGAGACCATGGTGGCTAGGACTGACGACAATGGGGTAGGAGGTGGAACACCCCCTGTGACGACAATCGTGGCGGAAATATTAGGATTCCCAGAAGAAGAGACGGGATTTTCTTCCATTACTACCCACTTTAAAGGTGCCGAAAGGTCCTTTAATAGAGGTTGGTCAAGTGTGGTTTCTTGTGACCCGGTCACTTCAAAATACCCTTGTTGGTCTAGATTTCCCCTTAGCGGTGGCAAGGGCGGCTCGAGTGTAACCGGTGGTAGGCCAAGAAGCCTTCGTGACTAGCGAAGCTCGTAATCCTCCACTGTGTGAGAATATCAAAGACACACTAGGGATTTCTATTTGTCCAAAAACAACACACACTAGAAAAAATTCCCTACAAGATAAAACAAGCAAACACTAAACTAGTTGGAAAAATAGTTACAACAACCAACACTAGAGAAACTTACCGGTGCAAGTGCAACTCGAACACAGAAGCACCCTTCGGGTATACTCTGCAAAGAGTGGCCCAATGTCTGTCCTAGGTACTGCGGTATACCCCCACAGTCACCTATGTATGTCTCTAAAAAATATAGGCAACTAGGTTTCCAACGTGCGAACAGTCACCAGGCGGGTACAGTCAACAGTCGGGTAGACCACAATGAGCAGGGTATCAAGCTTGAAAACTATCAAGGGTATCAAAAGAAAGTGGTCTGGAAGACAACTGACGACCTCAAACGGATTCGAGACCCATGAAGCTCCGTGGAAAATGCAATCGACGGAATCCCAAGACAAGCCCTCTATATGTGTTCTCCACTACGATTGGTCTGGCTTTGGAGGGGTTATCTCCACTACCTTTCCGCATGCAACCTCGTGTTTATCCCCTGTGTTAGAGGGGGGTCCTAGATAAATTTCACAATACTAGACTTTTAACACTCACTAGCTCAGACTCCAATGTTTGATTTAATGGCCTTGGAGAGTTTCCTCTCCAACCTAATTCAAGGCCCTAACCCTAAACTAGTTGGTTGACCCTGCAAACATAAAAAGTCTAATTAATTTTAGATTTAGTGTGAATTTTTATGTCTTGTCTTAAGTCAGAGGTTATGAAAGTGAAACTAGTGATGTTTGAGAGACGAAAGAAAAATAAAGAGAAAGCTGGAAACAAAATAACTTCTTCTTGACACAATTATTAATCAATTTTTCAAACTAAAAACATTTTTCCAAGATCTTTGAACAGTAAACTCAAAATAAGATTTCGCTTGACTACAAGCTACTTATTGTCCTAAGTAAACATCCAAGAACTTATGAAATCAAAACTTTTCCTGGTTATAAATGAAAACCAATAACTACTTAACCAAAGAAAGAAATAAAAGATTTTTTTTTTATTTGAATGCTCACAAAGAAAAAAGGAAAAATATCGAAAAGTAAAGACCATGAAAACTTCTGGCCTAAGCACAGATCACAAAGAGTCACTTTAAAAATAACACACAAGCAGACTAAAATGGACTCACACACTTGTCTAAAAGCCCTATAAAAGGAAAATTTTGAGGAAAACTTCTTAATGAAAAAGAAAGATATTGTTGTGATCAAACCTAAGTTACTCACCGCTATGACAGAGACCAAAAAACCTAAGAGGTATAAACTCTTGTCAAAGAAAAGGATGACTACCTCTCCTCAAACAAAAATTTTCTCAACAGGTACGCTACTGACAGTTCAACAGCCAGAGTATGCATGTGAACTGTGTAAGGTCAGAGCATGTGTACACACATGCAGACCTTATGCAAGCCACGTGTACCTCTGCAAATCTTCAAAAAATGAAAATAAAAGCAATCAAGCACTAGCAGAGACTATTGGTATTGAGAACTAGAATCTCTTGAAGACTCAGAAACTTACTTTGATAGAAAAAGAAAACAATTCAAGGAAAATTTCATAGAACAAAAATAATTTGAGGTGAAGCCTAAGCTACAAACTGCAAAAAAAACAGAGACTAGAATAAGTTCTAGAAAACCCCTGAGAAGGATTACTTCTGACAAGGGAGAGAATGACTGCCTCTCTAATAATAAAAAAATTGAATCTAACCACGCTACTATTACTTCATCAGCTAGTGTGTCCATGCGTGTTGTGTGAATATTGGGCGTCTTTACATGCATGCAGACCTTATACAGGCCGCGTGTACCTTTGTGGGTCCCATAAAAAAAAATGTAGTCAAGCAAACAAACAAAGATAAATGGTATGGAAGACCAGAATCTATGTTAGCTCATACTTTTGTAGAAACTTTAAAAACAAGGAATGAAACCAGTTTTTAAAAATACCCAAGAAAAGATATTCCCAGAAACCCTAGAGATCCCCAGTATGGTCGCCAATTCTATTGTGGGTGAGAATCCCTCCTACAGACTTAGCATTTAAGGGCTCTAATCATGCATGCATAAAATGACCATTTCAAAGGCCTCTACTCTTTCCTATTCTCCCAACACAAAACCCCACATTCATGCAATACAAAGGTGTAAATGAGATTCGATAACTCTACCTTAAGTCCTTCATTTGATATTGATCCCTTTTCTTTCACTCGCTCTTTGATTGCAAGCCTCGTCCCAAAGCTGACCTACATTCACACATGAACAAACAAAAAGTTGTGAACATGCATTTCATATACTAATTGCTGGGTTAGTTGTGACAATATCATAAAATAAACATTCAACTTGAACACATGATATGGCGGGATGGGAAAAGTATTCCTTTTTGTATTAATCTTCACAATAGTAAACTTACAAAATGTGGTCGGCACTGCTCCTCGAAACTGGTCCTGGGCTCCTCTTCAACTTTCCTCCAACTGCTTTTCTCTATACTTCTCTTTGCACAAGGATGGCTAAAGGTTGGGACAAGGGGAATGCTCAATTGGGTATAGTCTCTTTACTATGATTTTCCTCTTTTCAAATGGGACCCTTACCCCTTCTTTTATAGGCTAGAAGGATCTAGGTATTTGGTCGAATGATTGACCATGCATGGCTGAAAGGTTTAGTTAACTTGCCCAAAGCTATGTGTTCTATCAGCAACTTTCCTTTTTTTGTGATTTTGTAGGTACACACGGGCTATATTGGAGTAGCTAGCATGTACACACATGAAGTAATGGAGCAGGGTGTGCGGGACTTTATAAAGGGGGTTTTTAAGAAGAGTTGTTCAGTAGTGTTTTGGCAAAGGAGTCTGAGATGGCATGATGTCAGGTAAGTATGTCTGGTGCAATTTAGGGTTATAACACTTTGCATATGATAAATATCCCCCCCTTTGTCCTATTTATGGTGCTTCCTCATGTACATCTAATACATATAAGAGAAGCATTTAAAAGAATTCATTTTGGAGTATAAATTACTCCTAGTCTCTAGCGAAGATACTCAAGGGTTTCCCATGGAAGCGATTTTGTAAAGATGTATGTCACTTGTTCTTTTGTTCCCACATATTCAACTCTAATGTTCTTCTCTGCAACCTGTTCCCATAGAAAGTGATACTTGATTGGAATGTGCTTCATCTTGGAGTGCATCACCGGGTTTTTTGAGATACTGATTTTATTATCACAATAGATTGGAGTGGGCTCATCATACTCAACCTGTATATCTATCAAAGTTTGTTTCATCCATAGAAGATGTGTACAACATGTTGTTGCTACAATATACTATGCCTCGACTGTATATAAGGATATTAATGATTGTTTCTTGCTTAGCAAAGATACTAAACACTCACCCAAGTAGAACATTGCTCCACTTGTGCTTTGTCAGTCATCAATGAAATCGGCCCAATCTGCATATGTGTAGGGAATATGTGATAGATCATTTCCTTTTGGATACCATAATCCAAACTCTTATGTTCCTTTGAGATATCTGAAAATCCTCTTCACTGCTAATACATGTGATTCCTTTGGTGTTGCTTGAAATCGTGCCACCTGTCCCACTGTCTGCATTACATTTGGTATGGATGTTGTCACGTATAGTAAGCTACCAATCATTGACCTATATTTCCTCTGGTATGTAGACTTTGAATCATCATATTTGCTCAACTTGCAACTAGTTTTCATAGGAGTGGTAACTGGTTTGCAATCTTCCATTCCGAACCTCTTTAGCATTTCTCTAATATACTTAGTTTGATAAATAAAAAATCCTTGGTTTCTTTGACATATCTGAAGACCCAAAAAGAAGGATAGTTCTCCAAGTAATGACATTTCAAATTCATTCTGCATATCCTTTGCAAATTTTTGGCTTAACCTGTCATTAGTACTTCCAAAACAATATCATCAACATAAATTTCAATTAATAAAATATTACCTTGAGTTACCTTGATGTAGAGGTTGTTGTCTGAAGCTTCCTTTCCATAGTTCGTAGGGAGTTTTGTCATTGTTGTTTTTGAGCATTACTATGTTTTGAATTTGAACTGATGTATGCATTGCATGTGTCCAAAAAATATCTATCAATTTGGAATCCATTAGCATTGTTCTAGCCATTTCCTGTGTAACTATCATCCATTATGATAATGTTCCTTTGTCTCTGAACCACTCTCTGAACCAATCTATGAATCCATTATCTCGTCCACTATCATATATCTCTCCAAGCCTGTTAAGTGTTCTTACGAATCCATCTATGTCCATACTGTCCAAGACTCTACTTGCGCAATTGTCCATAATGCTAACCCATTTATCACTATACTATCATGAAGTCTTGATTAATCTATCAAAATGTACTTATGTTAACTGATTACTTTGAATTTGTCTTCTCAAACTCTGCAAGCTGCTCAAAGGATGGTTCTTTGGTCTCTCACAACTATCGCATATACTCCCCTTGTCTAATATTCATATTACTTGGGAGTCTCTAAGCCATATGGCTCAGAGAAATTCATGCTCTGATGTGTATTCATCATCATCTTCATTGGTAGATTCACAATCATCTTCATTGGTAGATTCATCATCTCTCTGAGCTCTGACTTATTTCTTTCTATCTGTGGATCCATCTTTCACTACAATGCCTGAAAGCACAATCTCTTGAACTTGTTCCTTCTTTACCTGTCCTTCTTTTCTTTCAATTATTTTCCAAACCTTTCTGTATCTGACATCTTTCTTTTTCTCTATAGAATTTTCTTCATCTCGTTTTATTTCCAATCTTGTGATCTCTGGGACCTGGTCTTTGTTCACATGTTCTTCATGTTTTCTTATCCATACTTTCTTACATTTGATATCAGTGTTCTCTTTCATGGAAGTATCGATCATGCTTTTACAATCACTAGCTATGTGTCCATAGTTATGACATTTGTAACATTCAATGTTACGTGGGGCCACATAGGCATTTATTGCTTGAACATTTATTTTATAATCCCTGCAATCTGAAACCTTATGTCCAAATTTAGTACAATAAAAACAATGACCATAAAATAAATTTGCATACCTGGGAGTGAATGATCTTCTTTGTGGTGTAGTCCTTCTGAATTTTTTCCTTGACTAATCATGATCATGATTGAAGATTCTTTGTGGCATGAACATGGATGGTCTTCTTGAATATGTATCTTCAATAGTTTTCTAAGATTCTAGTTGACCATGATTCCTTCCTTTGAGTACTTTTTCATAACTCTTTCTATTTTCTTCATTCTTCTTTTCTAGCAACCTAGAGTGTTTCTCTTCATTCTCTATAACTGATGTGGATGTTTCTGTCTATTCAACGTTCTTGTTGAGATTGACGATTTTACTTCTCAATGTGACGACTTCTTCTTCAATCTTCTCAACCTCTTTTTCTTTCTTCATTATTTGAGACTTCGTGACCTCTTTTGTTCTCTTTGATTCTTAAACTTGGATTTTCAATGTAATTATTTCATCTTCCAGTCTTCTCTCTTCTTGACCAAACTCTTCATCAAGTTGGTTTAAGTCATTGATTCTTTCCTTGAGATGATCCATCAGTATATTTTCTCTCTTTTCTGCTTCTTCCTTTTGTGCTGCTATGTTGGCTTCTAAACATTTCTTTTGATATTATAGAGTTTCTTCAATTATTCTGGCCTCTTCTAGTTGAGATTTTAAATTCTTGATGACCTACTGATCCTTTTTGGAACCTTGAACACTTTCCTTTTGGTTCATCAATTCTTTCTTGGATGAATTGTTTTCTTCTCTTTCTTTGTTTAGATATTCAATTGCACTGATCAATTTTTCTCTATAATTAACTTTTGCTTCTTCATACTCTTCCTCTTCTGAATCTGTCTGACGTGATGAGCATATTTCTTCTTGTTATGTATCTGCATCTTCTTTGGCATTTTCTGAATCTACGACGGCTAAAGAATACATGTCTTGTAACTTATCCCAAAGTTCTTTTGTTGATGAACATTTACAAACCTTTTCTCTTGTTGGATTAGGTAATCCTTCCCAGATGAAATCCATTGCTATTTTTTTATTCTTCCTCAATTCCTTCTTGGTTGAAGTCTTTTCCCTTTTTGAACTATCATATCCTGTAACAACTGATAGCCAAATATAATGTCCCTGTTCCTATAAAATTACTTTCATCCTTATGCTCCACATCTCATACTTAAAACCATTCTTACCATTAAACATTGGTACTCCATTCTCAGAATAATCCATGATCTCCGTCCAGTGGTTAAATTGTTTCCTAAAGGAACCGACTCTGATACCAATTGTTGGATTACTGAGAGGGGGGGTGAATTGGTAATAGAGAAATTTAATCCTTTTTAACCATATAATCCAAGTGTTATATCAATTTAGCATTATCATCCAATAACTGCAGAGTAAATAAGAAATGAACAATCATACACATACACAGTACACCAGTGTTTTGCATGGAAACCCAAAGTGGGAGAAAACCATGTAATGTTTTTTCTTATATGTCTTGAAGAACTACATTCATTAGAAGCACCAACTTCCTTTGTTTTCTAGCTGCAACGGGAAGGAGGCTCCAACCCACTAGTTTCTCAAGCTACAACCTGAGGGAAGATCCAACTCCCCAATTGATCAGAATCTGGACCAAGGGTCAAAATTTAGCTCAAAAATAAAAGTTCTTGGAATTGCCTCAAAACGAATGGATGCATAGCCCTCATCGTCACGAACCCAATGCAACTTGTTTGGGTTCAAACGAACGTCGAATGAGTGAGATATTGTGTTTTGTTCGAATCATCAAATAGGCAAAAAAATAAATGTGTTGACTGTATAGTCCGTACGGATGCTGACGTGGCAGAGGTCGTATGATGACATGGCATTCCATACGCTAAAGTGGTAGTTGATGATATGGAAATCGTTGATTGGCTGATGTGGACGAATCTTGTTGTGACAAGTGGCATCATTTTGACAAATGGTATGGTGCCACGTGGCCCAAGCATGGGCTACCACGTGGCACCCTATTATTGGTTTGGTTGTTTAAAATATTATGGAGTCCATAGGGATCGAACCCCGCACCTCCCCACCGGTCAAAGTCTTTGCAAAGTCTGCCCTGCCAATGCACCACAAGGTGTTCCTTGTTATATATATGTGTGTTTTATATATTTAAATTTGTATTGTTTTATGGTTAGCGCAGGGGTCCGGGCTGGGGCTTAGCCCCAACCCTCAGTTTCGAACTACTACCATATGACCTGACTCTACACGGTTACACGGTTGCACAGGCATTTTTAAACGGTTGGCCCCCAGTCACATATGAATTCCATACGACCACCCACGCGCCTGAACACTTGGCGTTTAACCATTGGTTTTAAAGTTTATCCCTTTTTGTATATGTGCGCGGTCACATGGACCCATATGTCCATGGTTTTGGTGGTTAGGGGTTGGGCCCGCCCTAAATGTTCAACAGTTTCTCTCATTTTTCAGTTATGCGCCGGTGCTAAGTTTTAGCATAAGATTGAGCGTGTGTGCTAGGTTGGACACAGAGGTGTGTTTTGGCGAACCAAAGACAGCAAGCTTGAAGGAGGAAAATGGTAGGAGGTCTAACTTCTTCATCTTTTGGCCAAATGAGGTGCCGAAAAAGCCTAGCTAGGGGTTTTTGAACGTTCTGAATCCATTGGCATTGTTTTTAAAGGCATTTGAAGACTTATTTTGTAGGTTTTTCACCATTGAAGTTTCAGAGAGCTCTAGGGAGCTTGAAGCCCTCATTGATTGAGGCCATGCTCAGATGAGCCCAAGTACGTTTTATGTGACTGAATAGTCATTTTTGGCTAATTGTTATGCTATGAACACATTGGGATAGATTTCAGAGGCTTTTGAGGACTTTTACAAGTGTTTTTTCCACAGGGAAGCTCGGGGAAGCTTAAGGCCACATGTTGAAGAGGTCATGCCCGGATGAGCCATGATCTGTTTTCAGAGTTCTATTAGTCATTTTTGGGTTTTTTATGTATTCTGAACCCAATGGAATAGTCAGAAAATCCATTGGAGTTGAGCAGTAACTTGTAAAAGAATATTTTACAAATTAATCCCAAAGAGCCAAGTCCATTGATGGAGGCTCAAGGAGATGTAGCCCAAAGAGGGGTGAACTCCTTTATCATCTTGTTAATGTTGTGAGTTTGATGGTTTATTTGCTGCAAGTTATGTTTATTGTGTATATGTTTAAAACACATATTTATCCTTTTAAAGACCTCACACATAAACATGTAAAAGATGCATAAACTTGGCACATAATTTATCTTTCATAACTAAGACATTGAGCAAGGTCCTGAAAAGTTTATTTTAATGAAGTAGAGGGTGCTTGCATAGCATAACAAGTCAGCCCCCTTTTTTCAGATCAGGTGGTATCAGAGCTTAGTTTGTTTTTCTCATGTGATTGTCATTGATAGCTAGAGTTTTAGTTGTTGGTATTTGTGCAAGTTTTGTGTTGAAGTTTGATATCTTACAAGGATGGAGGAAGCTTTAAACATTGATAGTTCTCATACATCTTCATTATCCAAGTTCTTTGACAAAGATATGTTGAAGGAGTTTGTAACCATGAGAGATATGGTACAAGAGTTGTGGGAAGATAGAGAAGAGAGCATTGCCCTTCAAGAGCGGTTGATGGCCATAAAGGAGGAGAAAGACCAGCTTCTTGAAATGTTGCATGAAATGGAGACTCAAATCCATGAAGCAAAAGAAGCCCTTACCAAGTACATGCATGAACATGAGGTATGTAATGTTAGTTTATCTTCAAATTCCTCTCAAGATGTATGCTTTGGTGTTTTTGAAAATCACACAAGAGGAATAGGGTCCAAGTTATTGTTAAAAATGGGCTATGAAGGTAGAGGGCTAGGCAAGAATGCACAAGGCATTGTTGAGCCTATTGTTTTTGAGGAGAGACCCAAGTATTGTGGTCTTGGATATGAACGGAAAGATGGAGCAAATTCCAAAGTTGAGGAGACAAGGGAAAAAGTTCCAAGAACAAATTTTGTTGCAAGTTCAATCCCTCAAGCATGCAAAGCTTGTGTTCAAGATGAATGCAAATGTGTGAAACAAGAGATTTATGACAGCCATGAGGACAAGAACAGATTTGTTGGTCTTCAAAAGAGAGTTGGTAACTCTTCTAATTCACCTCCTCAAAGAGGCGATAAAGGTGAATGTTCAAGGTATAATTCTGCCTATCATTCAGTTGTTTTTTATTATGTTAAACATGATAAATTTTCATGTAAAAATGGAAGAAAAATTCCACGTACATATTGTGGTTTATATAACCATCATGTTTCAAAATGTTGGAAAAGATTGACCACTTTCAGGAAACTTTGCAAACAAAGACAACTTGAAAAGAGGATGCAAAAGATTTGCACTCATTGCCAGAAGAGAGGTCATCTCATTGACCAATGTTGGACACTGCATCCAACCACTCACCCACAGCACAAGAAGTATATGGATAAAGGTATTGGCAAGAATGGAAGAGGAGATTCCATCATCGATGTGTGTCAAGATGATTCACAAGAAGATGATTTTCAGCAGAAAAAGTCACCATTGAGTTGGCTTGGTAAGAAATGGTTAGATTTCTTGAGCAAGTAAGGCTTGCATTTTCTGTTGTAGATGCACATTTCAGCCTTATGTATGCATTTATGTTGAGAGTATGACAAGTTGCCGCAGTTTATCACAACTTGTATGATGTAAGTTGCATGTGAATGCAATTCGTTTGAAGGCATTCTTGTTTGTTGCACAACTTCGCCAGGAGGATGTAAAAGAGGGGTATAATGTTCACTTGTTACAGCCATATATCTTTTTCATATTCATCTCTTATGTACCCACATGTTTTGGGTTTATGTACTTATGTCTGTACTTGAAGGAGAATTGAAGAGCTATGCACATACATGTGTTTTTGTGTGTGCGTAAATAATGAACTTGGTGATAGTTCATCCTGAATGACTCATGATTGTAACATGATTGTGTATCATGAATGTCGACTTGTCATTTTGGGAAGGTCAATATGTTTCAAATGAGTCTCTACTTGTGTCGTGTTGTCTTGACGACTATGTTGTGTCGATCATGTTTTTCGACTTATGTTTAGTCGATGGAGTTTGTTGGCTTGTAAGTCAATTTTGAGTAAAATGAGATGGAGGAAAACACCATGTTCTTTGATGAAGTACAAGATGCGACCATTTTCTTGAAGAGCAAAAGACTTTGTTGGCATCATTTTCACTCTTGTATAAATTTGTTTTCAAGATTGATGGTTTTCTTGGTTTGTGACAAGATGTCGCAGGAAAGTTTTTGCAGCCACTGTAGAGCGAATTGTTTTGATGCCAAAGACTTCACAAGAGGGACTTGATTCTCAATAGGAAGGTTGGTAGTATTCCAAGCACAAAGAGAACAGTGGGTCAGCAGCAGCCAGAGGACAATGGTTGAGGGACATAGCCAGTTGCAGTGCAAGGCATGTCAAGGTATCCAGGTGATTGTCAAAAAGACTTTTCAAGTATAATCAGTTGATAGAACTTGGAAGTAGAAGAGTATTGAAGCTCAGATAGATAATCATAAGCTTTTGTGGGTCCAAAAGCCTTTCAGTGGGAAGGTGTAATCAGAATCTGGACCAGGGGTCAAAATTTAGCTCAAAAATAAAAGTTCTCGGAATTGCCTCAAAACAAATGGGTGTGTAGCCCTCATCGTCATGAACCCAACACAACTCATTTGGGTTCAAACGGACATTGGATGAGTGAGATATCACGTTCTGTTCAAATCGTCAAACAGGCAAAAAAAAAAAATGTGTTGACTATACAGTCCGTACGGATGTTGACGTGGAAGAGGTCATACGATGACATGGCATGTATGTACGCTGAAGTGGCAGTTGATGATGTGGCAATTGTTGATTGGATAATGTGGACAAATTCTGTTGTGACATGTGGCATCATTTTGACAAATGGTATGGTGCCACATGGCCCAGGCATGGGCTGCCACGTGGCACCCTGTTATTGGTTTGGTTGTTTAAAATATTATGGAGTCCATGGGGATCAAACCCAGACCTCCCCACCGGTCAAAGTCTTTGCAAAGTCCGCCCTACCAATGCGCCACACGGTGTTCCTTGTTATATATATGTGTTTTTATATATTTAAATTTGTATTGTTTTATGGTTAGTGCGGGGGTCCACGCTGGGGCTTAGCCCCAGCCCCCGATTTCGAACTACTACCATATGACCTCACTCTACATGGTTACATGGTTGCACATGCATTTTTAAATGGTTGGCCCCCAGTCACATGCGAATTCCATACGACCACCCACGTGCCTGGACACTTGGCATTTAACCGTTGGTTTTAAAGTTTAGCCCTTTTTGTATATGCACGCGGTCACATGGACCCATATGTCCATGGTTTTGGTGGTTAGGGGCTGGGCATGCCCTAACCGTTCGACATTTTCACCCATTTTTTGGTTATGCACTGGTGCTAGGGTTTAGCACAAGATTGAGCGCATGTGCTAGGTTGGACACAGAGGTGCGTTTTGGCGAACCAGAGACAGCAAGCTTGAAGGAGGAAAATGGTAGGAGGCCTAACTTCTTCATCTTTTGGCCAAATGAGGTGCTAAAAAAGCCCAGCTAGGGGTTTTTGGACGTTCTAAATCCATTGGCATTGTTTTTAAAGGCATTTGAAGACTTATTTTGCAAGTTTTTCACCATTGAAGTTTCAGAGAGCTCTAGGGAGCTTGAAGCCCTCATTGATTGAGGCCATGCTCAGATGAGCCCAAGTCTGTTTTCTGTGACTGAATAGTCATTTTTGGCTAATTATTATGCTTTGAACACATTGGGATAGGTTTCAGAGGATTTTGAGGACTTTTACAAGTGTTTTGGCCACAGGGAAGCTCAGGGAAGCTCAAGGCCACATGTAGAAGAGGTCATGCCTGGATGAGCCATGATCCGTTTTCAGAGTTCTATTAGTCATTTTTGCGGTTTTTATGTATTATGAACCCAATGGAACAGTCAGAAAATCCATTGGAGTTGAGCAGTAGCTTGTAAAAGAATCTTTGACAAATCAATCCCAAAGATCCAAGTCCATTGATGGAGACTCAAGGAGATGTAGCCCAGAGAGGGGTGAACTCCTTTATCATCTTGTTAATGTTGTGAGTTGATGGTTTATTTGATGTAAGTTATGTTTATTGTGTATATGTTTAAAACACATATTTATTCTTTTAAATACCTCACACATAAACCATTAAAAGATGCATAAACTTGGCACATAATTTATCTTGCATAACTAAGACATTGAGCAAGGTCCTGAAAAGTTTATTTTAATGAAGTAGAGGGTGCTTGCATAGCATAACAAGTCAGCCCCCTTTTTTCAGATCACCAATTCTCTGGCTACAACCAGAAGGAGGCTACAACCCCCTATGTTCTCCAGCTACAACCAGAAGGTGGCTACAAACACCTGTCCTTGCCCCGTCCAACCACCCAGACGTATAAGTAGAATGATGGAACCACTGTATTGAGCAATCAACACACCCTAAAAGTCTACGTAAAATTTCACTTTTTGGGTACCACTTGATCTTTTGGCATTGTCTAATATGAAAAATGTGTCCTTTGCTTATCATTTTTTAATCTCATTAATTCTTTAAAATCTTGCCTGGACATGTGAAAATCATTAACTTAAAAGATTAATATCTAAATTAGAGAAATGACAGTCAAATTTTTCTGAGACGCACTTAAGGAATTCAGCATCGAGAAGGATTAAGCGTGAAAGAAAATGCTAGAAAGAACAAAATTTTCTGAGTCCCGATCTTCGTCAGCGTCGGCAGACGCAAAATTTATTTTGCGACAAGAATCACCAAGAATATCACCAATGACCGATAAATTCCACACTAGAGAAAGGTTAAAAGAATAATCATTGAACGAAAAATGAAATAATAATCGTCGATCACCGAATTTCGAGACGTCTTCGGTATCGGGATTCGAAGGACGATAACCCGCGAAAAAACTGTGCGCTAGTTTTTTCCGAAGGCTGATCCCCGATACTCACCCAACATCGGCAGTCGCAATGCTAAGCTTAGTTTAGTGGGCTCGACTTAAAAAAATTCTCGAGTCTGACCATTACCCATGAACTGATTCCCAGGTTTTATTTAATGAGTCTTGAGTAAGTAATGCCACGTCAACATCAATCACGTCGGGAGTTTTTGTTAGGGAAATATCAACCAAAACAAAAATAAACTCAGAGCTATGCTAATTATAAAATCAAGGCCAAGTTACAAGAATCTAAGACAAGAACACGGTTTTACGCACGAAGAGGGAAACGATGCATTCAATTGCTATGACTTGAATCCTTTTGGAAAATTTTCGAAGTTCTATATATTAAGATTCCCTTCGGGTTTAGGTTACATACAATAAACACTACCAACACCAATTTTGGCCAACCGACCTGGTCACATTGAGGACGTGAATATCTTCACAGCAAACAGAGAAATTTATCAAAAAATTATGCGTCACGTCCGAGAAAACAAAATAGTGTCTGCCATTCATGTCTCTTCTGCACACAGATTTTCTCTTGGGTTGCTCCGTGCTCCTTGGGGTGTTTTCATGTTCTGTTCTTCTGATACCCATTGAGCTTCATGTAGTTTCACGATCATATCTTGTGCTTCCTGAAGTTGTCTTTTAATCCAGGTTACATTACCTTCACGACCTTGCGATGTCGACACCTCAGGGTTCTTTGCCACCAACTGCCATCGTAACTCCCTATTCTCCTGGTAAAGTTCAGCTATGGCAAGTTGTTCATGTTCCAGCTGTTGGTTAGGATCTCGAACATTAGAACCCTGGGTTTCCATCCTTCTTGTTCTGCTCCCGCTTCCCCGACTTGTGGTTTCGAATGGTTCGAGCCGAATAGCATGCATTAAGGACTCTTCGGTAGTTGATCGTGCAAATGGTTCAACCAGGTTTTAGTGTTCCCTAGATTCCTTATTTTTTTGAGGCCTCCCTCTCCTTCGCGGTGTCTATTGAGGAGGGGGTATGTTATCCAACCTGCATCCTCCCGACGTGGTTTCTTCCACTTTGGTATCTGCATGGAGCGACATTATAGCTCCTATGAGAAGGTCATAATTTTCCTTTGGAACCTCAGGAATACCTACTGCCAATAAGAATGATTCCCAGGCATGTTGGGGCTCAGGCCTAGTGCTCCGATTGCACCGAAGATCCTACCTTTCATTTTGAGGAGATCCCATGGCGCGACAGTGTATTTTCTTAAACGTGTGTAACTGTACAAAAGACCAAAACACAGATATTGATCAAATTGGGATCACAAGACAAATCTCCACTAGTGCATAAGCTCAGTGAAATGAATAGAACTCTTACAGAACATCCAGAATTTATAATAGAGTGGGGCAGTGAGCAGGAACATGTTAGAGGACACAGAATGCCTTGTGATAGGACATTTCAAAGAATTACTATGCCACCTCTACGCGATGGGTATGACCCAGGTCATGCGAGATGCATCCGATAGGAATTATGGAGGATGTGTGGTATGATCATCTCGATTCCTTTCATTTCCCCCAGCCTCCATAATGAGTTGATGATGGTTGATGCACTTGCTGATGCGACTCCTGTGAGAGAAATCTAACTCGATCAGAAGTATTTAACGACTTCACTTATAACAATATCCAATCTTCTAGTAACTTACTCATACTTTTGGCACATTTTCGGCTCTGACATCCTTTCCCTACCCCAAGGTCCAATCGACCACTAGAGTGACTTTGTGATCTGAAAATTTAACTTGATCTAAAATTCAAGATCTTTTAACCATTATTTGCATGTGAATTTTTAACTGTTAACCACCTTTGCAATGAAAAATTAAAGAACATCCATCAAGCACATGAGCACATAAACATGTAAGCAAACCATCTATGAACAAGAATTGGTAACGGATTTCACCAGACCCCCTAGCTACGTCTCTGGGCCACTTTCCAAATCGGAAGGCCGATAGATTAAGTATTCAAATGCTTACAAAGTGATTTCTGATTTCTGTCTGTCATATACAGTAATAGACTTCAACAACAACTGCAAGATGAAATTCTGAGACTTTTAAGTATGAACATAGATACCTTTTTGTGTATCTGAAATATTCTGTGAGCACTTTTTTGTCTAGATGTCTGAATGCAAAAACAGAAGCTAGATCTGGAATCCTTGCGAAAAGACGAGACTTTTGAGTATAAACTCGATATATTTCAGAAACTAGACTCTGAATGCCCTTCTTGGCACAATTCCCAAAATTTGCCTCTGATTGTACAGTGTGTACGGCCTCGAGATGCGTGCAAACTCAAAACCACCTCTATCTATGTGCAAAACCACCTTGGTCTACATGCAAATTCACTTCGATTATTGTGCAGAACCACCTCGGTCTATGTGCGAAACCACCTTGGTCACTGTGCAAAACCACCTTGGTCTGCGTGCCAGTGTCTGCCTGCATCAAAACTCCTCCACCTTGGAATTCGTGCCCATGCCTCATTTAAATAATAATAAAACAATGGTTTAAAAAAAGAGGCGCAAGTTATGGGTCACACGCCCTCCAAAATCCCCCAAATCTTGCACCTTTTAAATTTTCTTTGCCACTTTTTGCCACGTCCCATGGCGGTGGTGCGTTGGTTGCTATGGTTGTTACGATTGTGGAAGTCTCGTGGTCAAACCCGCAGGCTTCTCCTCCCACCGCATATGCTTTGATATAACATGTGATTTAGTTTTTGGCGCGATTTGGTTTAATACATATGGTATATATGTATTATATACACATGGTTTTGGAATATAGTTTTAACATATGTTTTGCGCGCATCATATGGTTGGCGCATTATAACATATTATATGTTTTAACATATGTGTTTTGGGTTTTACATATGGTTGGCGCATTGATATAGTATGGCTTAATGGGTTATAACATATGGTTTTAGTATAACATTTGAATACCAAGGGGGCCTCGGTGTTGGCAAGGTCAAGGGCTAGGCCCTTGACCACCCCATTTTTTTCAAACCATGGGGTCATGGTGGCCTTTTCACAAGGTCTTGGGTTCAGTTCCCATAGCCCCAAATTACACCATTTCTAACCATTTTTCACCATCTTTGACGAAACTTCAACTGTTGATATCTTTATCATCTGGAGGTCATTTTTCCTGAAACGAACGTCACCGGAAAGCTGCTGACGAGATCGTCCTCTTTTTAAGCTTTAATTTTCATTTTGAATACTTTAACTCTATCAAATTTTGAGATGATACACCTGGATCACTTTGACTCTCATGTTTTCCGTACTCGATCTACCATGTTGTGGCACGTAGATTTAACTCACCCCAACTGAACAAAATGGTGGCGCCAACAAAGACCGTACAGGTAATCTGAAAATTTGCAAAGATCATGTAAGTATAAAATAACCATGCTTAGTGAGATTTACAAGTATGCATCAGTCTTTTTTTCTTCCCGCCTACGTTTTTTATACATTTTGTCGAGTATTGTTCTGTAAGAAATTTCTACAAAAAGATTTTAATCCTGAGTGCAAGAAAATATCTCTAGCTACTGAGCAACATTGGCTCTGTGACTTCACCGAGGAATCCAGGAGAAACCAAGTCCAAAAATCAACAAAGTTATGAAGGATATAGGACTCCCCGAGTTTGGTGACCCTGAAAACTTCATCGACTTATGCGACATAGTCAGATTGCATGCCAAGCAGGATTCAATATGGGCCAGAGAGCTAGCCAAGGTGACAGATACATCATCAGGACAAGTACAAAGATTTATGGAACATCTGATTAAGGCTCAAACCATGCTACAACAGTTAAACACCAGTGGAGATCAGAGGATTCTACATGGCTTCGATGGAGTAGCACAGGTTTCCATGGGCCCAAACTTGCAAGGATTTGTTTATCAGTTGGTCAGAGTATGAGGAAAGTCACCCTTTCAAGTGATATCTCGAGTTGACTATTAAAGAAACTATTATAAGAGGATGCCATGTGGAAAATTTTGTTTTGTTCAAACTACACTTAGCCATTATTTTCAGTTGGATTTTATGTTATAAATAAGAACATCGACCAATTAGTTAAGGGTTGATGGTTTTTGCAAGAACTTTTTCTTTCTGGTTGTTAATAATTATTTTGAAGCTCCCTTTGAATTGAGAAGTCCTTCTGGACCAGAGACAAGTTATTTTCATCAACCTGCATGTGTGATTGGACATGGAGAAGAACTATTTCCTATCTTGTTTCATGAATGATGTTGTAATGAGTAAGATCAATTAATTTTTTTGTCAGATTATCAGGTGCAATGTTTTGTTGTTCTTTTCTTTAATGATGAAGATGAATCATTGTGTCATTATGTTATGAATGATTATGGTAGATGAATTATTTTGCTTTCCATTATCTTATTTCATATGTGTTTTCTTTCTGGTAATTAGTATCTCAGACAGTAATTGGGTGCTCACATGGTTAATGTATTAGTACTAGGCCTGTGGTGTAAAATTGTTGTCTGCATGCTTGAGCAGTGGGTTATCCCAAGTTCAACCTCTTCCCCTTTGCTAAGCTTAATTATATTTTTGTTTCCAAGTTGGTTTATACTGTCTTACATCTCATATTAGTCCCACCTAAGAGAAAATACAAAAAGGAGATAGTCCAAACTGAAGGAAGATCCTTCACAAGAAAATGTAAACCCCATTGATAATTTTGTCGGATCACAAGATCTGGAGAGCCATTCCACTATTAAACGTTGCAGAGTATAATTGGGCCTCGATGGCATGTTTGGTTCCCACTATTTAATCAAGGGATTTAAGACCCATCAACAGAATTGGCACTAGAATAAGGGCCTGAGAATGAATGGTGACGTCTCTGAACCAGACGACTTTTTGGAAGAGGAGGAGTTTAATTCATAGTCAGAAGATATGGAAGGCAACAATGACCATAATGATGAAAGGGGGAACCCACCTCTGAACAATCAACCCTAGTTGGCCAGATATGATTTGGCACTCCCAGGACCAGTTCATAACCTTCCCTGACATCTAGAGAAGTTTCTTCCTAAGTTCGATCCTGAAACCTCTGGATTACCTGAAGATCATATCAAGAAATTTGTACTAGCAATCAGGCTTATGAACTTCCAACATGAAGACGTAGTATGCAGAATTTTCCCCTATACGTTTGAAAATTCATCTTCCACGTGGTACTTCAATCTACCGATAGGATCTATAACTAGTTGGACGATGTTCCAGAAAGATTTTCTAGACAAATTTACCGAATAAACTACTACAGGAGCTCTGATGGCCAAGTTGTTCTCCGCCACCATGAGTTCAAAAGAAAGGGTCAAAGACTTCAATCAAATATTCACGACCATATTGAACAAGTTCCAGCCCAAAGCTAAGCCAACTCAAGAACTACAAATCTAAGTTTATGCTAACGCTCTCCCAGCTTCTATTTCCATGTTCGTAAAAAGGGCTGCTAAACAATCCCTAGATGAGAATTTTGAAGAAGCCAAAACGATAGAGTTCCAGATGAAAGGGTGTAAAGAAGGCTAGGTTTCTTTAGTTAATAAAGAAGCTCAACCTCCTCCCAGGAGAGGACTCCTTTTGACTAGACCATCGAGGAAACAAGCAGAACAAACTCCCGACAAGGGTAATGGAGACATAGAATATCTACAACACATGGTTAAGAAATTATCAAACAGGATCATAGATATGAAGAGAAACGCAGGGGAAGGAAACCAAGGCCAAAGGCCCTATAAGTAATTCTTTAAAAGGAACCCACCATTCAAGATGATTTAACCTCCCCCAGCTAACCTAAATATCGATCTAGGGAATGTAGCATTTGATTCTTTCTGTACATATCACCGAGAAAACCACTCCGAAATAGACTGCCCTCAATGGGTGCATGAAATGAATTTGATGGCCAATCGATTTCTAGATGAAGTCTCCCTGGCCAAACAATCAAACAGTTCAGTTATGAATATTGCTAACCTGGAAGAGATTGATCCACCACAACATACAACCATGCTGATATGGGATCCTGACCTTATCATGCCTTCCGACGACCTATTTGAGTCTCAAGAACCTTCTTTCGAGGTCTCGGTGGTGCAGACGCACAGTAAATGTCCACATGTCTCAAAAGATATCGTTGCTACCCAAACTTCGATAAATAAGACAACTCTCGATCACCCGAAAGCACCTTTTTCTCCCAGTAAAAAACGTATAAGCATCCATACCCAAGAATCGTCCAAACTGGATTACAACGTAGTTGAAGATTTGAAGAAGTTAAGGGCTAACATATCATTCATGGACATATGTAGGATCCCTCAGTAGAAGGACTTCCTCCTACAAGCTTTGAACTCAGTATAAGACTCTACGACTGGAAATGGTCAGGAAAGAAATCTAGCTTCCACAAACCCAGTAAATAAACCAACCATGAATACATGTTTGGAAGATAAGAAGGGGAATCCTTTTGTCCCACCTTTCCTCCTAACATTTGAAGTTTTCAACGAGAACCTCCATAATTGTTTGGTGGATTCAGGAGCATCTTCCAACGTTATTCCCTTGTCTATTTACAAAAAATTAAATGTTGTTCCTCTACAAAGCGATAAACATGTGATACAGCTAGACAAGACCCAGGTCAAAGTCATGGGGGAACTCAGAGATGTAATGATCAGAATAGCGACACATTCTAAGCTTGTACAAGTGATTGACATCATCATAGTAGACATCATAGAGGCCTATGGGTTATTACTAAGTCGAGATTGGTCTGAGAAGTTAAATGGGTACTTTAGTACAGACTGGTCACACCTTTGGCTACCACTGAAGGGATAGAAGAATATGATCAGAATCGATCAGGAGAGATATCTTAAACATACAGTCACTGATATAGAAACCCTGAACGAACCCTCATCCACATATTTCCCCGTGCTGGGAAATTATTCCTATGATTCCCACTGCAGAAACTTTTCCCCTCTCTTATCTGATGTCCCTCTCACTCAAAACTCTGAAATGGTTTTTCAAGAGAAATCGCCTATACCGACAGAAGACACCCTCTTCTGCCAAGACCCTACGTTAGAAATTATAGAACAAGAGATAGGAGAGCTAGAAAGTAATAAGGAAGAAGAAAAGGGAGATTGTTATTCACAAATTTAGACCATATACTTTGATGGATCTAAATCACAGGAGGGATCAAGGGCAAGGTGCATCCTCATTGATCCAAAAGGTAAACGTCATTTCCTTTCTTGTAGACTAGAATTTGAATGCACCAATAACACCATCGAGTATGAAGCTCTAGTACAAGGGTTAAATAAAGCCATAGACTTGAACGTCAAATAATTGAAAGTTTTTGGGGACTCGAAGATTATCGTTAGACAAGTAAGGAATACTATTCATTGCAATTCCCTGCACCTGAAGAATTATCAGCAGGAAGTGCATAGGTTAATGGAGCATTTTGAATATTTCAATATTACCACAATCCCCAGAGAAAACAACATCCTTTCTGATTCCTTGGCCATAGCTACTTCAAGGTTGTCACCTCTAGAAGACTATGAAGCCTCCTAATTCACTGTGGAACTACTCTACAAACCATCGGTGCCTAACAATATCTCTAATTGGAAATTCTTTAAAGGATATGAATAGATCATAAACTTCCTGACTAACCAAGACAATTTCAAAGATTTATCCATTGACGATGAGGTATTCCAGGAGAAAGCGACAGAAAATTGTCCTCGAATAGGCCAGCCTATTGACAGATCAAAATCTCACACCATCTTGAAGGGGATAGCTAATCTAGAAAATCTCTTTGACCTAAAAGAACGCGTTAGGGGGCCTAAGAACACAAAGACCAGTAGCTCTTGTCCCCTGCATGAAACTATAAATCTCAGAACCCCAAAAAATCCAAATAATGTGAATCTCAGCAAGACCATATCTAAAGAGGAAAGAAAGACTTATCTCAAACTGTTCAGACAATATCAAGATGTCTTCGCATGGTCCTACCAGGACCTAAAAACCTACGACACTCGGATCATTCAACACACTATACCATTAAAAACTGAGGTGAAACCTTTCCAACAAAAGCTCTGAAAGTATCACCCATCCCTGGAACCTCTCATGTATCAGGAATTAAAGAAACTTTTAGATGCCAAGATCATTTTCCAGGCTAGGCATTTTGCATGGGTAGAAAATCGCGTTCCTATGAGGAAAAATTCTAGAGAAATTCTCTTATGCGTAGATTTTAGAAACCTCAACAAAGCTTTAGAAAAGGAAAATTACCCAGTCCCGCCAAGGGAGAAACTCCTACAGACTGTGTCTGGCTTGGAGATTTTATCTCTACTGGACGGTTTCTCAGGTTACAACCAAGTCCTGGTTTCAGAGGAGGATCGTTTAAAAACTACCTTCCGAACCAAGTGGGGAACCTTCACTTATAAACACATGCCTTTTGGGTTAATCAACGTAGGAGAGATCTTCCAAAGGGTCGTGGATGTAGAATATCGGGGACTAATCAACAAGTGTGTGGTAGTGTATCTAGACAATGTAACTGTGTACTCAAAGAACAGAGAAGATCACATCCAACACTTAACTCAAATTTTCGAAAGGTGTAGGAGATACAGTATATCCTTAAATCCCAAGAAAACTATTTTTGGTGTCGAGGAAGGTAAGCTGTTAGGACACATTATATCTCACGCAAGCATTTGCATAGACCCAGAAATGATTAAGGCCATAGCTCAGCTCCTGTTGCCTCACAATAAGAAAGCTATGCAGTATTTTTTCAGGCAAATCAATTTCATGAGGAAATTTACTCCCGATTTTGCGAAAACTATCAAACCCTTAAAAAAAATGATTCGCAAAGATGTCGAATTTAAGTGGGATGATGAACTAAAGGATGCTTTCAGCAACATTAAAACTGCTATATCCCGAGCCCCTGTGTTACGAAGTCTCGATTTAAATAGGGATTTATTCCTCTATACTTTCGCCTCCGACCAATCATTAGTTGCAGTATTGACTCAGAAGGATGACAACAACAATGAAGCTTCAATGTATTTCATGAGCACTAATCTCCAGGGAGCCGAACTTAACTATCTTGTTGTTGATAAACAGTCCTACGTGATATACAAGGCAGTAAAACACTTCAGGTCTTACATCCTCAAGAACCACACCAAAGTGATTGTGCCTCACCCTGCAGTTCGATCCTTGTTTACTCAGCAAGAGATGGGGGAAAGAAGAGGGAATTGGATGGAAGTGGTCCAAGAATTTGATCTATATATAAAACCTACCAAACTAGTTAAAGGGAAAGGGTTGTGCAAACTCACAGCTAAAGCCCAGGACCAAGTAAACGAAGATTCCAAATGGGAGAATGAAATGGAATTATGGTGTGGTGAAGCTTCATACATTTCCCCAGGGCTAGAGTCTTGGTATGAGAATTTAATGTATCTCCTACACCATGGAACTTGTCTAGAAAATCTCAACCCGAGAGAAAGCAGAGCTCTCAAGTTAAAATCTGCACAATATTGCCTCATAAATTCAGTACTCTTTCGGATTAACTATGATGGGGTATTCTTAAGATGTCTTGAATATGAAGACACAGACAAAGTTGTGAAGGAGCTCCATGATGGCCCTGTTGGTGGACATTTCGCAAGAAACACCACCACTCATAAGATACTGACAGTCGGCTATTATTGTCCCACCTTATTCAAAGATGCTCACACCTACTCTAGGAACTGTAAAACTTGTCAAATAAGCATTGGGAGAGAGAAGGCAACAGTGATCCCCCTCCAACCAGTGACTGTCTCTAGGCCTTTTGAGCAATGGGGGTTGGATATCATAGGAGAAATTACACCCATTTCCTCGAAACAACACAAGTATATACTTACTGCCACCGATTATTTCACAAAGTGGGAAGAGGTCGTCCCTCTGACTCACGTAAATGAGAACGTGGTGATCCAATTCATAGAACAACAGTTGATCACAAGGTTTGGTGTCCCTTCTATTATAGTTTTTGATAATGCAGATTATTTTTCTTCCACTCTATTGACATAGTTTTCTCTAGACAAAGGAATCATAATTAGCTACTCTGCAAATTATTATCCACAAGGAAACGGGGTGGCAGAACCAACCAATAAAAACCTAGTGAGAATATTAAAAAAGACGGTTGCAAATAACAAGAGGAATCAGCATAATCTACTCCATAACACTTTGTGGTCCGATAGGGTCACACCCAAGGAAGCTATAGGAAATTCCCCATGCTTCCTGGTTTATGGACAGGAAGACATTCTCCCAAATGGGATTTATCTTCCATCTCTTCAACTAGCCCAAGATTCCAACAGGGGACCCTCATCGATCATACAACAAAGAATTAATACTATTCTCATGCTAGAAGAATAGATAATAAAGGCTAAGTCAAAGTTTCTAGCTCACCAATAGATAGTGAAAAGATGGTTTGATAAGCATAAAGCTAAAGAAAAGAATTTTGAAGTAGGAGACTTAGTCCTAAAATGGGATAGAGCAAATGAGCCAAAGGGTAAGCATTCTAAGTTTCAGAATCTGTGGCTTGGACCTTTCCAAGTGGATGAAAAGATTGGGGCGGGAACTTATCGGTTACAAAATATGAGGGGGGAACCTGACTCCCTCCCAGTAAATGGCCAAGCCCTCAAACGATATTTCCAATAAAAATATATATAAATAAAAAAAGGGGGGGGTGTATCTTGTTTTAGTGTTTTCAAGATTGCAAAATACATTTTTTGTTTTCTTTTGCTTTCTAGATTTCTATGCTTTTGAAATTTGTGTTTAGAAAGACAATGTTTGACCTTAATTCATGCAACATAGAGAACTTTTTTCTGAACTCAACTCTCACATACAACACAAGAAGCATCAAGGAACTTGCGGTTGCTTTGAGGATCCCTCCATCTAACCCCCGCAAATGAACAACTTCGAAGAAATGCTAGAAGTGTATGCCTAGTGGTTTGGTAAGACCTTAAGGGAAAGAAGTAAATTCGGAAAGGACTACATGAACCTGGACACAAAGCTAGCAAAGGGTCGACCTAACCATCTCACTTTGTGAAATAAATAGACGTTATCCTCTCTCACTCTCTCAGGGTATCATGATGAAATAGAATGGACATTATTAAAAGAGTGATCAGTAGGAGAGGGTATGCAGATATCTCCGTCGTGGCTATGATTGCTCGCTGGCAGTGGAGTAAGGTCTGTGATGTCAGGGTGACTTTGTCGGGGCTATGGACGCTAGTTGGCAGGGGAGCAACACCAAAATGAATGAGTAAAGGTAACTAAGGGATTCATGCTAGTGAATTCTTTGCTAGACTTTTGTAACGGGGGGGCATAAGTCAGGGTTATAGGAAACGAAGGAGGAATAAAGGTCAAAACCCCACAGGCAAACCTAGAAGCATCAACCGAAGGATTTCAAATTGCAAAGGTAAAAGAGGCTCTGATTTAAAACCAGGAAAGTTTCTCCACCAACTTTCATACCAGCCAAGCATGAAGGAAGAACAGAGATTCTTCTTTCGTCGAGTGAATCGCTATTTGTTGATCAATCAACACACCCTAAAAAGTCTACATAAAATTTCACTTTTTGGGTACCACTTGATCTTTTGGCATTGTCTGATATGAAAAATGTGTCCTTTGTTTATCATTTTTTATTCTTATTAAGTCTTTAAAAGCTTTCTTGGACATGTGAAAATCATTAACTTAAAAGACTAATATCTAAATTAGAGAAATGACAGTCAAATTTTTCTTGGACACACTTAAGGAATTCGGCATCGAGAAGGATTAAGCATGAAAGAAAATGCTAGAGAGAACAAAAGTTTTCGAGTCTCAATCTTCGTCGGCGTCGGAAGATGCAAAATTTCTTTTGAGACAAGCATCACCAATAATATCTTCGATGACCGATCAATTCAGCACTGGCGAAAGGTTAAAATAATAAGCATTGAACGAAAAAATGAAATAATAATTGTCGATCATCAAATTCCAAGATGTCTTGGGTATTGGGAGATTTGAAGGACGATAACCCACAAAGAAACTACATGCTAGTTTTTCCCGAAGGTCGATCCTCGATACTCACCCAACATCGACAGTCGCAATGCTGAGCTCAGTTTAGTGCATTTGACTTAAACAAAGTCCTGAGTCTGACCATTACCCATGAACTGATTCCTGGGTTTTATTTAATGAGTCCTGAGTCAGTAACGCCACATCAGCATCAATCGGCATCAGGAGTTTTTGTTAGGGAAATATCAACCAAAACACAAAGCAACTCAGAGCTACGCTAATTATAAGATCAAGGCTAAGTTACAAGAAGCTAAGACAAGAACCCAGTTTTACGCACGAAGTGGGAAACGATGCATTCAATTGCTATGACTTGAATCCTTTCAGAAAATTTTCGAAGTTCTATATATTAAGATTCACGTCGGGTTCAAGTTACATACAATAAACACTACCAACACATTTTTTGGCCAACCGACCTGGTCAAATTGAGGATGTGAAGATATTCACAACAAACAAGGAAATTTATCAAAAAATTATGCGTCACGTTCGAGAAAACAAAACAATGTCTGTCATTCATGTCTCTTCTACGCGCGGATTTTCTCTCGGGCTGCTCCGCGCTCCTTCGGGTTTTTTCATGTTCTATTCTTCCGATACCCATTGAGCTTCGCGTAGCTGTATGATCATATCTTGAGCTTCCCAAAGTTATCTTTTAAGCCAGGTTACATTACCTTCATGATCTTGCGATGTCGACACCTCAGGGTTCTTTGCCGCCAACTGTCGTTGTAACTCCCTATTCTCCTGGTAAATTTCAGCTATGGCAAGTTGTGCCTATTGCAACTACTGGTTAGGATATCGAATGTTAGAACCCTGGGTTTCTGTCCTTCTTGTTCCTCTCCCGCTTCCCTGACTTGCGGTTTTGATCAGTTTGAGCCGAATAGCGCGCATTAAGGACTCTTCGGTAACTGATCATGCACACAGTTCGATCGGTTTTTAGTATTCCTCGGATTCCTTATTTTTTCGAGTCCTTCCTCTCCTTCACAATGTTTTCTAAGGAGGGGGCATGTTCTCCAACCTATGTCCTCCCAGCATGGTTCTTCCACTTCGGTATCCACACGGAGCGACACTATAGCTCCTACGCAAAGGTCATAATTTTCCTTTGAAAAATCAGGAATACCCACTACCGATAAGAATGAGTCCCAGGCATGTTGGGGCTCAGGCATGGTGTGTTGATTGCCCCAAAGACCCCACCTCGCATTTTGAGGAGATCCCATGGCACGACAACGTATTTTCTTAGACGTCCGTAACTGGACAAAAGACCAAAACATAGATATTGATCAAATTTGTCTCACAAGATGAATCTCCACTATTTCATAAGCTCAGGGAAATGAATAGAACTCTTACAGAACATCCATAATTTATAATGGAGTGGGGCAGCGAGCCAGAATGTGCCAAGGGACACTGAATGCCTTCCGACAGGACATTTCAAAGAATTATTGTGCCACCTCTGTGCGATGGGTATGACCTGGGGCATGCAAGATGAAAACGATAGGAATTATGGAGGATGTGTGGTATGATCAACTTGATTTCTTTCATTTCCCCCAGCCTCCATAATTAGTTGATGATGGTCGATGCACTTATTGATGTGACTCCTATGAGAGAAATCCGCCTCAATCGAAAGCATTTAAGGACTTCACTTATAACAATATCCAATATTCTGGCAACTTACTCGTACTTTTGGCACATTTTCGTCTCTGACATCCTTTCCCTACCCCAAGGGCCAATGGCCATTGGCGTGACTTTGACTCTCATGTTTTCCATACTCGATCTACCATGTTATGGCGCACAGATTTAACTCACCCCAACTGAAGAAAATGGTGGTGCCAACAAAGATGGTACAGGTAATCCAAAAGGTTGCAGAGATCACGTAAGTATCAAACAACCATGCTTAGCTAGCTTTACAGGTATGCATCAGTATGTTTTTCTTCCCGCTTACATTTTTTATACATTTTGTCAAGTATTGTTCTATAAGCAATTTCTAAAAAACGATTTTAATCCCGAGTGCAGGAAAATATCCTTGGCTACTGAGCAACATTGGCTCTGTGACTTCATCGAGGAATCTAGGAGAAACCAAGTCCAAAAATCAACAAAGCGATGAAGGATATAGTACTCCCCGAGTTCAGTGAGCCCAATAACTTCATCGATTTATGCGACATAGTCATATCACATGCCAAGCAGGATTCACAATGGGCCGAAGAGCTAGCCAAGGTGACCAATACGTCGCCAGGACAATTTCAAATATTTATGGAACATCTAATGAAGGCTCAAACCGTGCTACAACAGTTAAACACTAGTCTAGTGAAGTACTGAGTGCATGTGGTGGAGATCAGAGGATTCTACGCGGCTCTGATGGAGCAGCACAGGTTTCCATGGGCCCAAACTTGCGAGGATCTATTTATCAGTTGGTCAGAGTATGAGGGAAGTCACCCTTTCAAGTGATATCTCGAGTTGACTATTAAAGAAACTGTTAGAAGAGGACACCACGTGGCGAATTTTGTTTTGTGAAAACTGCACTTAGCCTTTATTTTCAGTTGGATTTTATGTTATAAATAAGAACATTGACCAATTAGTTAAGGGTCGATGTTTTTTGCAAGAAATTTTTCTTTCTGGTTGTTAAGAATTATTTTCAAGCTCCCTTTGAATTGAGAAGTCCTTCTGGACTAGAGAGAAGTTATTTTCATCAACTGCATGTGTGATTGGACGTGGAAAAGAACTATTTCCTATCCTGTTTCATGAATGATGTTGTAATGAGTAAGAGAAATCAATTTTGTTGTCAAGTTATCTAGTGCAATGTTTTGTTGTTCTTTGTTTTAATGATAAAGATGAATCATTGTATCATTATGTGATGAATGATTATGGTAGATGAATTATTTTGTCTATCCTTATATTATTGCATATGTGTTTTCTTTCTGGTAATTAGTATCTCGGACAGTAATTGGATGCTCACATGGTTAATGTATTAGTACTAGGCATGTGGTGTAAAATTGTTGTTTGCATGCTTGAGCAGCGGGTTATCCAAGTTCAACCTCTTCCCCTTAGTTAAGGTTAATTTTATTTTTGTTTCCAAGTTGGTTTATACCAGCTTACATCTCATATCGGTCCCACCCAAGAGAAAATACAACAAAGAGATAGTCCAAACTGAAGGAAGAGCCTTCACAAGAAAACATAAAGCCCATCGATAATTTTGTCGGATCACAAGATCTGGAGAGTCATTCCACTATTAAACGTTGTAGAGTCTAATTGGGCCTCAGTGGTGGGTTTGGTTCCTACTATTGAATCAATGGATTTAAGACTCATCAACACATTGTCACACTATCACTGTGAGATATACTACTGTAAACATGTACCAATCAACCTGTAACCAACATGTACCATAAACAAGTGCATCAACCATGCACCAACCTATACCTCAACCTGTAATCAACCTGTACCATAAACAAGTGCATAAACCATGCACCAACCAACCTATACCATGAACAAGTGCATCAACCATGCACCAAACCTGTACAAAACCTGTACCATGAACAAGTGCATCAACCATGCACCAAACCTGTACAAATAACTTGTCGATCCAACCTATCCAAAGAACCTATCACAACAACCTGTCTCATCAATCTTATCAACCAAATCAGATCTACTCACCAATATCAATCACCAAGACAACTCTCAAATATGTACATCAACCAAACATAACACAACAACTCATAATCATCACCAAGATCAATATTTTCTTATGATAATATACCAATACAAGTATGCTACATCATTCATAAACCATGTGTAAACAAAAGTACTAACAAGTGCCTCCAACCATGTTCCAAGTATGTACCAATCATGTATCAACTACTCATGAACTATGACTCTTCAAGATGTACCAACATCATCAACTATACACCTCATGTATGTGCCAACTCATCAACTACTTGTATCAACCATGTACCCAATGTGTACCTCAACCAAAATCCATCATCGATTTCATCATCCAAATATTATTTATAACTTTGTAATAGGCCTGGTGTATATGATCACATACCTGCACGCCTTCCTTAACTTTAACAACAAGAGACTAGCATTTTCATCAAACTTTACTTTAGTTTCACATGACTAGTTTTGGATTAGTCAACAACCCTAGCTTGAAATAATCATAACTATGTACCTGTAATGAATAAAGATATGAAAATAGTACTCAGTTTTATTCAGTGTGTTTTATGCAATTCCTACAGGTGTCACTACTTGGAACCTCTCAGAAAAGGAGTTATAGCAAAAATGGCATACCTTGCTAAATTCTGGCTTATTCTAGAGAGCGACCTTATAGAGCATGCCCCGCATGGAATATTTGTTGAATGGATCTGAAAATGTTACAAAGAATAATACATATTGTACTCTAACCAACACATTTGGGCTTACTGAATTTGGATCTGTTATGAAGAAGTAATGACATTTTTACCCGAAACACTTGTTTTAGACTAGTTTCAGGACTAGCCACGAACCCTATATTCCACGGAGTGTAAATCCAAAAATACAACGACCCACAAGATAAAAATTTTACCACAGATACTTGGATATGTTTCCTCAATGGACTATCAATTTGACGGTCTGAATCAATCTAGAAAAAAAGTTAGTGCAAAAATGGTGAGATGACCTGTAAATAACATACCTTAGAAAGCATCATCAAAATAATTTATCCTCCCTTGAATTCCATCCTTCTTTTCTTCACCTTCCCTCTGAAATTTAGCTTAGATATCAATTGGTTACCTCATTCACCTATAGATATTCAATATGCTCGATTGTGATTTGAAATGAGAGAGCCTTGCCTCTTATTTATACTCTCCAAGTAGCTTCCTTAAAAGCATCTTCTAGGTCACTTAACCCACTTCTAGGTCACTTAACCTATTTCTAGGTCACTTAACCCATTTCTAGGTCACTCAATTTATTTCTAGGTCACTTGACCTATTTCTAGGTCACTTAACCTATTTTCCTTATTTTTAGGGTTAACCACTTTCCATAATTAGAAAGTTCTCCATTTCTTTATCATTTAACTATTCCTCCTTGACTTTGTCACCTCACTTTATAATAGTCTTTGATTTTGTCACTTCACTTTATTATTTAAATAATCCTCTTTGACTTTGTCACTTTTCTTTACCATTTAAATAATAATTTCTTCTTTGCAAGCTCTTTGACTTCTTTGACCTTTTGGGGCTTCAAGCCAACATATGAGGGTCCTCCAACTTCATAAGGCCATAACTCTCAAACCGTGAGGAGTTATGTGACATTCCACATACCACCAGAAATGGCATGACATGTATTATCCATCTAGAATAGTCTACCTACAAATATATCAAAACTCATACCATTATTTATCAAACAAACTTGGGTCCATTACCCAAACCTGGGTTCTCCAACTTCTCATGGCCATAACTCTCTAACCGTGACGAGTTATGTGACGTTCCACATACCACCGGAAATGGAATGACATGTACTATCCATATAGAATAGTATTACCTTCAAATATATTAAAACTCATACCATTATACATGAAACAACCATGGGTCCATTACCCAAACCTTTGTGCTACTAGAATTCGCTACCAGACTTTCTTCAAGGGTTGACATCAATCATTAAGGGTTGACATCAATATACAATATTAGTCTCCATGGGTTGACATCAATGACAACCAACAATACATACCAACTATCCATCAACCTACGTCAACTGTCTGACAACACACATTTCTTAATTAAACATTAATATAGATAAGGATTATCATATGAAATTTGTAATGTATATGCAGGGATATGAGATATGTGATATCCAAATGACAATAGTGTTAAGGTGACCAAGGAAATGCAACACAAGGAATGCAATGGAAATTCAATGCAAGGCAAGGCATGCCATGGCAATTCAAGGCAAGGCAAGGCATGCCATGGCAAGGAAAGGCACAGAAATACAAGTCATGGCATGGCATGGCAAGGTAAGGAATGGTATGGAATGGAAAGGCAAGGTAAGGCAATGCAAGGGATGACATGGCATGGAAATCCAAGGCATGGCATGGAAAGGAATGGCAAGGAAAGGCAAGGCAAGGCATGCCATGGAAAGGCAAGGCATGGCATGGCATGGCAAGGCATGAAAAGGCAAGGAAAGGAAAGGCATGACATGGCAAGGCAAGGCATGGAAAGGCATGGCATGACAAATAAAGGCATGACATGGCATGGAAATTCAAGGAAATGCATGGTAAGGTAAGGCATGGCAAGGAAAGACAAGGTAAGGGAACACAAGGCGAGGAAAAAACAAGGAAAGGCTAGGAAATCAAGGCAAGACAAGGCTAGGCATTGATCACATACTTTGTTGTGGACGCCCCATCCACTTGGCATATTGCACATTCGTCCATGGAGTTGGCTACCTTGGAATTCACAATTGTGGGGTGGTTGCATGCATGCACATTCTTGGAGGGAACATTCCATGTGAACACTTGGCATTTGAATTGGATTGATGCCTATTTTTGGTGGTGTATCCCCTTCATGAGAATTATTTGGTGCATACTACTACTATTTTTGAATGAGGTCGAATTTCTTTGGAGAGGACAATGTCTACATGTTGTAACATGGTCAACCATGGATTGAGGAGGGATCTAACCAATTCATTATTATGAAATTTATTTAACTTGTCATGAAGTTAGTTAGAAAATAATAATATTTTATTGTATAATAGAAGAGACTCACTCTATAAATAAGAGTTCTCTATCTCCATTGTAAATGGCGGAGAATTTGAGTATTTAGGAGCTCTCCTCTTGGGCTTCATTGTAGAACATTTTGGCAAGCTTAATGGAGAATTTGAGGTATATTTTGATTTGATGTGAGGCTTTATTGTGCACTCATATTTTATGTATTGATTTTGTATTAAGAAACCCTTATAAGATGTTGTGATTGTCATTATAATGAACCATGCTTCATTTTGGATAGAATAATGTGATGTTTCAAATCTCGTATTTTTATTGTGATTATGGTATCATACATGATTGTTATTATTGGTTCCTGGAGCCTTAACTACAATGGGTCTTCAGTCTTTTGTCAAATTTAGGTAATGAGAACCATTAATTGTGTATGAATTTAGCGCTTCGCAATGTTTTCCACCATAAAAGATTTGTTAATGCGTAACACAAGTATTTATAATAACTTTAGAAAAACTGAATTATTCTTACTTTCGTAGACTTCATTAACACTTTAAAATTAATTAATCAAATTAAATACATTCATACACTTTGAAATTCATACATTCATCAACATAAAATGAAGAAAAAATGAGATTCATAAAAAACGTTCCATGAAATGTGTGTGTGTGTGTATATATATATATATATAGTCTAAATTTCACATTTTTTACAAAATGGCACCTCATGCCCAATATACAAAATGACAGTAACTGCCCTAACAGAAAAAACAACCATATGGTGGCCTAGATACAAAATGACAACCATTGGTAATTCATTGACCACTTCCACGCTCCCCACCCTTAGGAGCATCCTAGAAATTGATCTTTCTTCTCTTGCTCAAAGAAGCACCTCTATTGGTTTTGGGCCTAGGCGTGGTTCATCGCTCCAGAGACTGCACACAGAAAAAACATTGTTATAACTTTTTTTCCACAATGAATTAAAAGACTTACAAAATAATACTTTGTACGTCAACATAAGACAACTCACCATAGATGGTACAAACAATCATGAGGGTGTTACACTCCTCTGTGACCCTAATCTCTCAGCAATGCCACCTTGCATCAGTTATAAAGATCAAATCATCAAATTTAAACAAATTGTATAAATTCAATTACATTCATGATACACAAAAAATTATCATCAACACATTATATCATCATGAATATCTCAGGCCTCGATGGAGAGTCGCTGAGAAGTGGAGCACTTGGTTGTACAATCTACTCTGAGGACACCTCTACTATGGCAACCTCCATGGATGGCATAGATGGAAATTGTGGTGGGGGTGGGTGGCATACAGGTGCATCCATTGTGTATGGATGGAATGGAAGAGGTGGTGCGGATGGGTGGATTGTGGGTGCATCCACTGAGGATGCATGTAATAAGAAATATGATGGGGATGGGTGATGATGGACCCCCATAGACTGTACAAGTGATGGAAGAACCTTCATCCTAGAGTAAGGTAACTCAGAAGTTGTGGGCAAGTGCCCAGGGAGAGGACTAGTACTAAAACTAGAAAAAATGTTGGCACCCTGCATACATATTAAAAATATTCAACTATCAGTACAAAATAGTAAAATTCAACAACACAAATATAACAAAATTGAGATTTAAATGGTATTTAACTCTACACATGATATATGCGATGCAAGTGAATTTTCCATCCCAGGTGGACATTCATCGACATCGCTTGGTCCCACAACCTGTAGAAATGCAAGAACATTAAAAGTTAGAGAATGTCATAAAATAAAGAA
>ML779695.1:0-16126 GCA_009831015.1 Picea engelmannii | reverse complement strand
TGATATGCCCTTTACATGTTACATAGATATGGGTACATACAATACATATTCCACTCATGTCAGGTACACACTCAAACTTTTCAAGGACCACTACATAGAACATAACATTATAAACTTGCTACAAATACAATGTGTGACTCACATTAACATATTATTCAACACACCACTCATACTTTTAACTTCATTTGTTTGCCATCAATTGATATTCTTCTATAGCCATCTTCATTGCTATCTCAACACTATCACTAACATCCCTTGGACTAAGATTTCTTCGCTATGGGCTTCACCTTTGAACTTGCTTCCTCCTTCCTTTTGTACCTACAGAAAAACTAATCATTGTTGTCCATATAAAAATCAATCCATCTACCAAGATACACAGGTACCATTCACTTTACTCGCCAATTCTCTAGGAATCATTTTCACTTACATGGTTCATCAACGTATTAGACTCTCCCTTAATCATGACTTGGTGCATCACACTTCGAGATTACTCCATTTCACATTTCTTCCCTTAATTGAAGATCCAACTTATTCAATTCTACATCAAGCTAGCATGCGAGTACACCTGACACCCTCGTACCTACCCTAGTGGTTCATTCCACAACTTGATGATGCATCCTCTCTATCCATAAGAGGGATACACGCTACATGATTACATGTGCTACCACACTAATTCAAGTAGTTCTGACTCAATGGGGCTTACAAAACACCATGTGCTACGACGTTACCTGCATGCCTGAATAGTAGGGCTTACAACAACCTGGGGAAATCAACTTGCCTATGGCTAAGCTTACAACTTGGACCAAAACTCTGGGATGTTGGTACAAATGATCATGCACCCCTTGCATCACATATGCATCACTAATTCAAGTACAACAAGCATATCAAAATTATTTACATAGGTTACAAATTATGTGCCCAATATATAAGCCCATTACAACACTAAGATCATTGTTGGAGAGGCATTTTGAATAAGTTTTGGGATCTATGCCAAAAAGAAGTCGAAGGGTAAAAGACAATTAGAAGATGGACCAAAGTATGTGATGAGAGTGGACTTCAAAGCGTCAAAGAGCACAAAAAAAGGATGTGTGATAGAGCAGCGCGAAAAAAGGAAGAAAATGGTTATAAACCATTGGGTTTTGGGTACACTTTGTCCACTTTTGTAAAGGGATTAGCCCTATTGTTATGTATAAATATGTAAAAGGGTTCTTTGGGAGAGGGAGATAGAGAGATGGTGTGTGTAATTTGCTACTTTGTTTTGGGTAAGGAGGTTGAGCAAAGGAGGAAATCAAAGGTGTGACTGAGGAGGGAACTCGCACTACAGCAGGATGGCTAGGAAGGTTTGGGATGAAATTATTGTTGCATATCCTGTAGCACAGTGCACAATTGTAAGAAAGTTATTAATGAATAATATAAGAAGCGAATTGTTGTGGACGTAGCCCAAGTTGGGTGAAACACCTAAATCTGTGTGTTATGATGTGTTTGCAATTTATGATATTTTTTGGTTTTTGCTGAATGTATGGCTCACATACAATGTTATAATGTCATGCATAGATTATGTTTCATGATAAAGTAGTTGTTAATCTAAGAGAACTGTGCACATGAGTAAAGGACCTAAATGATGCCTCGCTTCCCCTCATCACTACAGAACCAACTTGGTTCCTGCATCCCCTCTAGATGCCTCAAGTGAGACTTCACTTGCTCTGGAGGTGATTTCGAAAGGGATGGTATCTAAAGGTTTTGTTGGTATTTGAATGATTAATCTCGGTCTGCCCCCTGCACTCCAACAAATGATTACGTTGTCGGGACCAGGAACTGTAATTGAGGGAAATTTTTTAGAGGCCAAATAGAGAAGAAATTGAAGAATGGATAGAAAGGAAGCAACAAAGTTTTTCCAAAGAATAGAATAGAAACCCTAGGCTTAGTGACAATCAGTGGTTACAAAGGTATGTTTTCACAGATCTGTATGAAATTTTCTTTGGTGAATTTTCGATTATTTTAATTGAATGGTTAGGGAGGCTAGCAGAGAACATTGGGAGATACAAAATTGAAGCCTCGAGAAAATAGACTCCTCAACTAATCAGATAACTTAGTATAGTAAGTAATAAGGTTTCTTGCGCATTAGATTTTTGGTTGAGTAGTATATTGGGGGGTTATATTACAGAGTTTTTAGTAGATTGTACCCAGTCTTATAGTGTCATAGAGAGGGACTTCTTCAAGGGTCTGTGCGGAAGATATTTGAACACATTATCTACTTGGATAAATATGTTATTGTGCGATAAGAATGTCATGAAGATGGGGTTTGATAGCTAAGCCCCTTCACGCACATAGGGGACTTAGGGGATGACCAGAGGACAGTCTGAGAGTGGGAAGGATGAGTAAGGAGCGGATGGGTTGAGGATGCTGAGAGAAGATACTGACTCAGACAAAGATATTGGAGTATTGCGTTGTGGGAAAAGTTTTAGATACAGTATGAAGGAGATTGTGGCTGGAAAAGGAGAACAACACAGAGAATTCGAGGAAAGTGACCCCTGCGCAAAACTTCAAATCACACCTTACGGAGAAAGGAAAAGGAAAGAAAGAGATCCTCGGTACTGCTCAACATAAGGAAGTCCATCTCATATTGGAATCTACATCGAACGCATGACCTTGTTTGCGTCATTAAGGATTAAAGCAGGAACTGAGACTTGTTCAAGAGCAATTGTAATAAGTGGAGAAAGTCATAGAAATAGTCAGAATAGTGGGAGCAACACAACAAACCAGAGTTAGATAACATCACCAAGGGTAAGTACAACACCTAATATAATGGCAAGGATAGATCATACATTGAGAATACCTGAGTTTTAGGGAATAGGGTCGGAGGACCCTAAGCAACATTTATTTGTATGTGACACAATATGGACTACAAAGAATGTCCAGGACGAGGCAAAGAAAATTGTGCAATTGGCCACGACATTTAGGGGCCATGCACTTCTATGGTATATGAAGTTTCAGAAAACTATATCGGTTGGACAGTCAAGAACTTTGGAAAAAATTAGACAAGCATTGTTAAAGGAATTCAGGAAATCAAAATTTGAATCTCAATATATTACAGAACTAAAGGAAATTAAGCAAGTGCAGAATGAGACAGTGTGGGACTACGACCAGAGATTTAAATATGTAATGGGTAGGTTAACCTTTTAGATTCTTGACGAGAAGCATCGATAATGGTTTATAGCAGGCCTATTGTTGTGCATTCATTGTTCATTAACATAGCACAAGGTCACATCACATCTTGAATCTTTGGAAACCATGATGAAATTGGAAGTGTCCCCTGTAGGAGATGGCACAGGTACAGTCATAGTTGGTTGTGTTGAGAATTCAATTCTTAGAGATAATTAAGGAGAAGGAGAAGCATGAACATGCTTGATGTATAACATGTAATACAGAAGGCCATAGGAAGGAAGAGTGCCCAAACTTTGCGCAGTATATGGCTACAGGAGCACAAAATCCATTGGCAGGAGGGGTAGGATACCGCAAGATATGTAAGACATGGAGCCATCATTCGACTACTTGTCCCTTATTGAAGAAATATCATAGTACCCCAAGAAATTTATTCTGTAATTTTTTCAAATTGGTAGGACACAATGAGAAAGACTATCGCACATTTGACTTGATGAGAGAGCACACTTCGGATGCGTACAAAATTCAGGAAGAAAATGTCGCAGTAGAAGGAGGAATTCCATAGTATAACACTCAAAGAGGCTTTAATCAGGGTGGACATGGAGGTTTCAATAGAGGTCGAGGACATGGATGATTTGGTCGAGGAGGCATAGGACTGATAATTGTTACAATTGCAATCAACCGGGAAATTTAGCAAGAGATTTCCACAAGACAAAGAAGCACCTACAACAAAGAAAGAAGTAAACCAAGTATTGTGCATGAAGAGGACAAACAAAGAGTTCATATTAAGTGTGTATATAGGAGAATATGACATGGATAATGTCATCTTGGACTTAGGATCATACGTCAATGTTCTTTCAAGACAGATGTGGGAGATGATGGGGAAACCAAAGCTATTTTGGTCGACTTTCTAGTTGAGGTTGGCTAACCAGCATAAGATAATACCAATCGGGAGACTGGTAGGAGTACCTATGAACATAGATGGAGTGAGCAATGTAGTTGAATTTGAATTCACCAAAATTGTGGATAACAGTCAGCCATACCCAACTTTGTTTGGACTGGATTGGACCTTCGATAATCAGACGATCATCAACTTGAAGAAAAGAGAAATGATTTTTGAAGGAGGAGGCTTAAAGGTCACTGCGCCATTAGATCCTATGGAGGCAAGAAGATATGTGGAGCCCACGAGAAGGGAAATTGATAACCTATATAACATGACAGTGTGCATGGATGACTACATCAACCCAACTGTGGATGGTATGATTAGTTGGAGAATCATAAGCTCTTACACATCAAAATCGGAGGAAGTAGTTGAACAATGGTGGCACCAGTTACATGAAGTATTGACTAGAAGGTGTGTGCGCATTACTCGTTCATTACGCTAGATCAATACTTAGGTACTAGATGCACCAAAGTTCAAAGGATTAACAAAGGTAAGTTCTTTTGTCAATGAATTTGAGCTATAGATACTTGAACATCAAATGTTATTAGCATTAGATGTTTCACTAAGAGTGACCCCTACGAGATGGTGGGAAACCCACAAGGAAGGGATAGAGGATTGAAAACATTGTAAAAGGCTAATGCAGATCAGGTTTGGAACAGAGAATATTATGCCCAAGTATATAGGAATGAGCGATCCTAAAGACTATGTGGTGCGATGTATTACAACTTGGAGGCAAGTTCCGAAGAAGGAATGGATGCACAGGTTTATACATACACTCAAGATAGGTCCTAGGAATTGGTACTTAGAGCTAGAGGTTCGCAGAGGAACAACAAACTAGGAGGAGCTCATCCAAAACTTTAAGGTAACATTTAACTTTGAAGTTGAGTCACCTTTAGTTGATGCAGTCTGACAAATCATTAGAGGAAAATTTTTTATGGAAGAAGGACAAGTAAAAATAGTATCTACATGTAGTGCACATAGAGAGTCTGCGACAACTCATGAATTTTTGGAATGTTATAATATTACCGAAGATGACAAAGAAGAATAAGACCCAAGAAATGTACATGTATAAGAAATTGAAGGGGATCACGACGTAGTAGGTCCAACACTTGAATATGACACATACACAAAGAATTTAAGAGTGCACAAAGTGAACATTGGCATGGAGGAGAAGCCAAAGTTTGCAAACATTGGGGATTACTAGAACAATGAGACTGTGGAAAATATCGCAAACCTATCGCTCGAGTACCATGAATTTTTTCCAACCACCTTTTCAAAGATGAAGGGGATAGTTGGAGAATTAGGAAAGATGAATATCCCACTAAAACCATATGCTAATCCAGTAAGACAAAGATTCTACAGATTAAATCGAAAGTACAAGGAAAAAGTGAAAGCAAAACTTGACAGGAAGATAGAAGCTAGTATAATTGAACCCATTGCAGAATATGAATAGATAAGCCCGATGGTGGTTCAAGATAAGAAGGCGGGGTGTTAGAATTTGTGTAGACTTAAGAAAGTTGAGTGATGCCTGCTTACATGACCTATTACCAACACCCTTTACAGATGAAGTATTGGAAAACATAGGAGGATAGGAGGCCTACTCATTCACCGATGTTTTTTCAAGATATCATCAGATAAATATCACGCCAAAAGACATACATAAGACGAACTTTGCGATGGAATGGGGAAGCTACCAGTACACAATGATGTTGTTTGGATTAAATAATGCACCCAGTGTGTTTTCTAGAGTGGTTGTCGCAGCGTTTAAGGAGTTTATTCATCAATTTCTTGAAGTGTACCTTGATAATTGGACTATCTTTACCATGTTGAAAGATCACATAGAAACTTTAATGTTGATGCTTGATAGATGTAGACAATACCATATTTCATTAAATTTTAAGAAATGTGTTTTCTATGCACCGTTTGGGATACTTCTAGCTCATGTGGTATGCAAGCAAGGTTTGTTAGTTGATCCAACCAAGATAACAGTAATTGCTAATTTTCCACCACCTGAATCAGTGTGAAAGTTGAGAACAATGTTGGGCCATACAGGTTACTACCAGAAATTTATTAAAAGCTATGCGTAGATAACAACCCGAGTCAAGAAGTTATTGAAGAAATAAGCTATGTTTCATTGGATATAAATTGTGTGTGGAGTTTTAGACACTCCACCCACCATCATAGACTATTGAAGCAATTAGAATTGAAAAGAGTGTTGAGAAGAGGACTCCTTTGAATTTGTTTTATTTTATTTTTTCCTAACTTCAATTAATAGATCAGTGAAACAAAATAGTGATTAAAAATTATAATATATTTTAAAATATATTAAAAATATATATTAATATTTTATAATAGATTAATATTTTATAAAAACATTAATGAAAAATAATAAATGTTAACTTACATAAATTCATCAATTAACATGAACTTTTTATCATCTTCCCGAAACAATAATTTCATCTAAATAAAAATTCATGGAGTGAGCAAAAATATTGTCCACTAAAAAGCACATGTTAAACCCACAATAAACCCCATTAATAGGTCCCACTTTCACTGCTACAAATACAGGAAGCTTTTTTTCATCAAATTTCACCAATAAAATTTTATTTACATTCTGTTTTCGATGCTCTAGTTCGAAACATTTCCAACTAATCTCTATCCATCCATTTATGTCTTATACGCCATTATTGGGGCGATGACAGAAGCCAGCCCATAACCTGGTTGTACCACGGCTCCGTTCTTTTCGAGATATTTTGAATCTCTCTTCCACATGAAGATAAGGATGAACGGGCTGTAACAGCGGTTTCTCCGCCATGGAAGTTTAGTCTACAGCTCTGGAAGGTTTCTCCGCTCTGGAAGCTTAGTCTACAGCTCTCATTCGCCGTCTCCTTCGAACATAAGAAGAATGTGCGGGAACCCAAGTCCTTGACTTTATCAGCTGGATTTAAACCTGCCAATGAATTCCAAATTCCAATTGATCAACTATAGTATCTAAAACACGCGAAATCGTTCGTCTACTTCAATCGAATGGAATGAAATAGACTAAACTCACAACCCATGAACCACAGCGTTCATATCAAACACAACAACCTGGATTTTAGGTATATCCACCATTTCTCCGAAACTGGGATATTAAGTTCAAGTTGTATCTGAAATTCAATGCAGTTTACAAGACTAAAACAAATTAAGTTACTTACAATTGATGCTGAATTGGGAATAATGGAGCCCAAAGGAAGTGGGGTCATTGCTGAGAAGTGGCTTACGCCCTTCCTTGGCGTAGAGAACAAAGGTGGCTTTAATCGCATCCTCCACTGTGGCATCTGTGGAGAGTAATGCACGCAGGGGACCAATGCTCCGTGCAACCGTCACGTTCACCAGTAACTTTTTAGCGCTTAATCCCTGATCCACTGGATGATTCATCAAACCCGTTTGTCTCCACTGATCCCGATTCAGAAGCTCAGGATGTGTCTTTGGCCTTCTCAGTGCCGTCGTCGTATTCTTCTTCAATTTGGATGATGAAAATGAAGATGAAGCCTCCCAAGTCTTTTGGGTTTGGGAAGAACGCCCAGAGAAGCTCAGGGGCCTACGGAAGCTTTTCTCATGATGATCTTCTTGTTGTTCGAGATTGAAATTGCGAGGTACTGGTCCTCGACCAGTTACAGAGCTGCCCGTGTGGCCGTATCTTTGCACTGATACATTTCTTGGATTCGGCCTGCTCCCTGACGTCCTGGCTGCCTTTTTCTCCATGTGACTACAGAAAACAGCAGCTGACTTCACCTCAGTCTCCGGTATTTATAATACTGAGCCTTCAAAAATCTTACTGGGACTGGGTGAAGAAGAATAACCAAAGACACGAGTGCATCACCATAGCAAAAATAATTGCAATCCCCAGTCTCCCCAGTGCCAGTGCTTAGCGTTTTGGCTGCAGCAGATGCCCACAGGGCGGCCTTAGTCTTACTTCCACCAAACATCAATCGAACTCTCTGCAATAGATTCTAATCCAAATGAGAAATTATACATGTAAAAGATTTCAATACCACCTAGGGTTTCACTGACCCCTTTTTGAAACGGTAGTAGCCATCGTAACAGCTTGTTGCCACAAATTTAAAGAGACCAAGTCAGGCTGCAGACAACTTGGTAGTGCAATAAGCAATGGAATAGTAGGATGGAATAAGCCTGTGGCTATTCCTTCACTTGCCTTTGCTCAAAACAAAAAAATATCCTCTTCTGCCATCGACTGTCGATCCACTTGAACGAATTGTGAATGAGGAATAAATACATCTCTCTGCTATGAAGGGCCCGCTCTCCAACTACCGAGACCCACCAAGAGTCGACAACTTGTTGGTCATATCATACATAACTATCAAAGCCATCGATAGGGATGATTACGACTCGCAGGGTTGGAATTTCAAATCGCAACAGCCTGTCAAATTTGACGGTTTCCACGCCTCAGATTGCCGTTTTGACACATTTTTACGGACCGCTACACATTACATACTCCACTCATGCCAGGTACACACTCAAACTTTTCAAGGACCGCTACATAGAACATAACATTATATACTTGCTACAAATACAATGTATGACTCACATTAACATATTATTCAACACACCACTCAAACTTTTACCTTCATTTGTTTGCCATCATTTGATCTTTTTATGTAGCCATCTTCATTGCTATCTGAACACTGTCACTAGCATCCCTTCAAATTGTACCACAATCATAGATACATCACCAAATTGTCAATGTCCATATAAAGGAACAACCATCTACCAGAATGCATGGGTAATCAATCGTTGCAACCGTCAATCTAATAGGAACTTCCTTTGTGTACATGGTTCATTCAACTTGTTGATGAACTTCCTTGAACTTCACCTCTTAGAGTCTAAAACCAATAATATGGTCCACCCCTAGTGTTAAGGAACTCCATCGTAGAGGCTACTACACTATACCAATAGGTTATCCAAATCATCAGGGATACATGGAAAAGGGGTAAGCATGCTTATCCAGATCTTACAACGATATTCCATTTACATGTAACATAGATATGGGTACATACATTACATACTCCACTGATCCGAATTTATGTAGGAACGCAACAGAATACACAAATAACCATGAATACAAAGATGCAGCGGAAATAACACTTTATTTCATTAATATCAAAGAACTGAAATTTGTTTATAGACAGAATGGAAATAAACTAACTAGGGCATTGGTAGCTTATCTCCGAGAAGAGATGTGGCGGCTACATGCCTCTGAACTCTATGTTACAATGAGGCTCGAAGACCTATATATTATTGAGAAACAACGGAAACCCTAAACATCCAAAAACCTAACCCTAAGAGATGAAACGTCAGAATATGGGCTCCGTCGGGGTAAATTTGTACATCAATTTCCTGGGGTCGTAACTTTGGCATACTATCTCCGTTTGACGCACATGATACATTGTTAAACAGATCTATCCGAGGAATACAACTACTAACAACGAATATTGAGTCCGGGGAGAAAACATATTCACTAGATGTTTGATGCCCAAAAAACGTCGTTTAGGGCTTCAAAACGGCTCTGGAAGTTCAAGACCCAAAAAACTGCCAAAAATAGTAAATTGTGCTACAATTAAGGAAATTGAAAAACTGAAAGAAACAATGGTGGGGGTCCAAGTGCAATAGGCGGGTGGCCACCAATATCCACCTGGATCATTCCTCCCCCCTCAGTAAACAATGGTCCCCATTGTGTTGAGTTCCTCCATGAGATGAGAAAACTTCTGCTGAACTTGGTCCCTGGTGAGCCACTTACCCTGGTGAAGGAGTTGGCCTGCTTTGACAACTCGATATAGTTGGATCCTCTGTTGGTAGGTGTTCTTGATCTGTGTGTCCATAATTCGATCAGTTGTGGCTTGTTCCATGCAGTCTGGATTTAACTCTGTTGGTGTGAGTTGTTCTGCCATGTTGGATGTGTCCAATAGAGGTGGAAAGTAGGGCCGAAGGCGGTCCACATTGAACACTGGGTGCAGACCAAAGAATGGTGGAATACTGAGCTCGAAGGCATTTTCCCCTACAGCCTTGGTGATGGTGTATGGCCCATATCGGAGTGGGTGAAGCTTGCAGTGGGGTCCAATGAGGCGCTCCTTCTGCAAATGTAGCCACACTTTGTCACCCACCTGGAAGTTGTGTTGCACCCGATGTTGATCATGTCGTTGCTTGTACTTAGCATTGGCTCTATCCAAAATGTCATGAAAATGTAGGTGAATGTGATGAATGGACTCAATGAAGTTGTTCTCCTTGGCAGCTTCAGACTGGACATGAGTCGAATCAGCCTGAGTAGTTGCAAAGGGCATGGCTACGTCAATGGGACATAGTGGCTGCAATCCCAAACCCACCTGAAAGGGGATGTGGTCAATTGAGCTATGGAGGGCCCGATTATAGCTATGTTGTACATAGGGGAGGCTCTCATCCCATGTGCGTGGATGCTTTGAGTTGTACATTGGCAAAATGTGTACGATCATGTTGTTGACGACCTCTGTTTGGCCATCAGTTTGGGGATGGAAAGTTGTGGACTTGGTGAGCTTGGTGTCCATCATTGACCAGAGGCTAGACCAAAATGTACTGAGAAACATGTTGTCCCAATCTAAGATGATAGACTGTGGGATCCCAAAGTGTACCCACACTCGTTCAAAGAAGAGTTTAGCAGTGGCTTCTACTGTGATATTCTTCTTGCAGGCTGCCATAATGGCCATCTTCGAGAATCCGTTGACAACCACGAAAACACAATCGTTGCCATGCTTAGTAGAAGGAATGCCTGACATATAATCCATGGAGATGGATTCCCAAGGTCGACTAGGGGTAGGCAACGGAGTATAGAGACCTTGCTTCTTGATGGTCGGTTTGGAAATGGCGTAAGAAGTGCAGGATCTGATGTACTTCCCGACATCCTGTTGAAGGTTTGGCCAACATAAATACTTCTGTAGTACTGCCACTGTTTTCTCAACCCTGAAATGCCCAACGACCCGACTGTAGTGCGCTTCCCAAATTATCTTGGCACGCTCACTTGAAGGAACACCAAGGTGTCCCAGGTGACATAGTAGTGCATCCTAGAGGTGAAAATTTGGAACTCGTTTACCCTCCAAGAGTGTCTTGTATGTGTGGCTGAATTCTGGATTGCTCTTGTAGAGAAGTGGCCAATCAGAAGTCTTGTTCCCACAAGAGTTGAGCATGGTGGTTATTGCCACGATCGTTGGTCGACTGAGGTAGTCTGCAACATTATTGGTGCTGCCCTTCTTGTACTTGATGTTCAAATGAAACTATTGTAGATATGTGGACCACTTCTAATGGCGATCATTCTACAACTTCCTTTGTGTTTGTATGAATTGCAGGGGTCGGTGGTCTGTGTGGATGATCGTTTCCTTCCCCAAAATGTAATGCTTCCATTGTCGACAAGCCTGCACAATGGAATACATTTCTTTTTCATAAGTGGGATACTTTCAGAATTTGTCAGACAGTGTTGCACTGTGATATGCCACTGGATGCCTCTGTTGAGTAAGAACTGCCCCAATAACATAGTCAGAGGCATCTGTCTCGATCTGAAATGGTTGTTGCAATTTTGGTAATGTGAGCACTGGGGCACAGCAGAGGCGATGTTTCAATTCTATGAACTTCTTTTGTTGAGATTTCGACCAAAAGAATTTTTATTTCACTCCTCCCTTGGTGACTTGACTCAAGGGCCAAGTGATATGAGAGAATCCCAACATGAACCTACGGTAGAAATTAGCAAGACCCAAAAAGCTGTGAATTTTTGTTAGAGTGGTCGGGGCTGGCCAATCCCGGATGACTTGGATCTTGGTTGGATCCACATGCACCCCACGCTCATCAATAATGTATTCCAGATATTGAACCTGGGTCATGCCAAATTGTACTTCTCCAAATTGGCCCACAACTTGTGTTTCCACAGTATTTGGAGGACTTGTCGGATGTGGTGGAGGTGCTCTTCCCAAGTCTGGTTGAAGATCAGGATGTCATCCAAGTAGACTAATACAAATGATTTGGTGAATAGCCACAAGATGTCGTCCATCAACCTCATGAAGGTTGTGGGAGCATTTGTCAACTTGAAAGGCATGACTAGCCATTTGAAAAGGCCCTCCTTGGCTTTGAAGACAGTCTTCCACACATCGGACGGTTCGATTGGTACTTGGTGATACCCGGACTTCAAGTTGATCTTGCTAAAATATTTTTCCCCTTTGAGTTGGTCCATAAGGTCATAAATCTAGGATCGGGTACCTATTCCGGACAATGATCTTGTTCAACACCCGATAGTCAATACAGAGTCTCCAAGTCCCATCCTTCTTCTGCACCAACATGATCGAGCTCGCACAGGGCGATGAACTTGGTTGGATGTGACCTTTCTACAGCAGCTCCTGGACCTGCCTCTTGATTTCATCGTTCTCCATAACAGAGCACCGATAGATTGGTCCATTGGGAAACGTCGCACATGGGTTCAGATCGATGGGGTGCTTGACCTGATAGTGTAGATGCACCCCTGTGAGTGAGGTGAATATGTCCTGGTACTCTTCCATGAACTTGTCCATTTTTTGTTGTCGTGCGGAGGAGACTTGTTTGGAGGTCATGGCCACAATATTCTTCTTTCCTTGAGGGCGGATTATTAGGAAAAAAAAATTCTTGGTTTTGGAAATGAGCTTACTGCATTGTTTTGCAGTAACCAAAGAGATAACAACAGACGAGGGTACCTCTGGTGTTCTGTACAACTTATTTCCCAAGGTAACAATAACAGGGCGAGGCCGAGACTCACACACAACATGTCACTTCCACAAGTATGTTTGGCCTAATAATACATCACAAACATCAAGAGGAGCAATGTCACATAATACCTCATTGGTGAAGGGCTTGGTATTGTAGGGAAGGCAGCACTACTAGATGACGTCGAGATCCCATCCTTGGTGAAGCCACCTGATGTTGTACAGTTGTGGGTGTGTTGTGGTCGGCAAACCCAACCGCTTCACGACCTCTGCTGAAATGAGGTTCTTTTGGCTCTCATTGTCGACAATGAACTGTAGCAAGGAACCCTTTACCCACATCTTGGAGTGGAAGAGACGCTCCTCCTCCTCTAGATCTTCTGGTTCTTCCTTTTGGATCTTCGTGGTGGCAATGATGGCGTTGGGCTCCGCATCGAGAATCTTCTTCCCTCTTTCATTCCCGTTCTCAAGTTCTTATTCAATGTCGGAGCATGCATCTAATTCAGAAGCCCTCGTCTCGGCCACCAATGACTGTTTGGCTCGACACTCACTTGTGGTGTGAGTGGAGCTCTTATGGAACTCACACCACTTTCTCTTGTCCTTCTTTGGCTCCATGGTGTTGTTCTTTGCTTATGGCTTTGGAAGGTTGTCTTGAGCTGCCATGCCTTGGCTTTGTTCTTTGTTCTACAGTTTTGGGGTACCTTTCGCTTGCTTTTGATTCACAGATCCAAAGTCTCGCTTCTTCTGTTTGAATTTCTGCTCAATCTTGGCAGCATACCGGTATGTCATACCAAGCGAGGAGATTTTGAGGGACTCCATTTCCTCCTGAATGTATCTATGCAGACAACTGTGGTACTTCAGCACCAAATGTTTCTCCAAATATTTGGTACCCAACTTTGTGCGCAGGGTATGGAACAGATTCATCAACTCATGCACATCTTGATCCCTTTGCTTCAACAGTGTAGTCCATTGTATGTACTTGTCCTCATATCTCCCCACGGGATAATATTGATCCTTGATGGAGTCTTGGAAATAATTCCAAATGGGTATGACCGAGAATAGAGAGGGTTCCTCCTCGTCCTTTTTCTCACAGTAGGTTTCCCACTAGTCCTTGACATGGGGGGGTCTTTGAGCAGTGAAAAAATAATCTTCTCCCGGTCAGAAAAGTCATGAACCGAGTGATCCGGATTTATGTAGGAACACAATGAAATATAGAAATACACATAAACATAGAGATGCAGTGGAAATAAGACCTCATTTCATTAATAACAAATGACTGAAATATGTTTACAGACAGAATGGAAATAAACTAGTTAGGGCGCTGGTAGCTTATCTCTAAGAAGAGATGTGGCGGCTACTAGCCTCTAAAATGTGTTACAATGAGGCTCGAAGGCCTATTATTATTGAGAAACAATGGAAAACCCTAAAAATCCAAAGACCTAACCCTAGGAGATGAAACGCCAAGACTATAGGCCCCATTTGGGTAAGTTGGTACATCAACTTCCCGGGGACGTAACTTTGGCATACGATCTCCGTTTGACGCGTTCTATACCTCGTTAGAAAGATCTATTTGTGGAATACAACATTTGGGTGAGAAACATTGATCTAAAATCCATCTTGCTCCCCGTTTTTCAAAAAAACGTCGTTTAAGGCCTTAAAACAGCTCCGGAAGTTCAGGACCTGAAAAACTGCTAAAAATAGTAAACTATGCGGAAACTGAAAAACTGAAAGAAGCAATGGTGGGGGTCCAAGTGGAATAGGTGGGTGGCCACCAATATCCACCTGGATCATTCCTCTCCCCTTAGGAAGCAATGGTCCCCATTGTGTTGAGTTCCTCCATGAGATGAGGAAACTTCTGCTGAACTTGGTCCCTGGTGAGCCATTTTCCTTGGTGAAGGAGTTGGCCTACTTTGACAACTCGATATAGAGGTATCCTTTGTTTTTGGGTGTACTTGATCTGTGTATCCATGATCTGATCAGTTCTGGCTTGTTCCATGCAGTATGGATTTAACTCTGTTGGTGTGAGTTGTTATGCCATGTTGGATGTGTCTAGTAGAGGTGGAAAGTAGGGTTGAAGGCGGTCCACATTGAACACTGGGTGCAGACCAAGGAATGGCGGAATGCTGAGCTCAAAGGAATTTTCCCCTACAGCCTTGATGAGGGTGTACGACCCATATCAGAGCGGATGAAGCTTGCGGTGGGGTCCAGTGAGGTGCTCCTTTTGCAAATGCAGCCACACATTGTCGCCCACTTGGAAGTTGTGTGGCACCTGATGTCGATCATGTCACTGCTTGTACATAGCATTGGCTCTGTCCAAGATGTCATGAACCTGTTGGCGGATGTGTTGAATGTGCTCAATGAAGTTGTTTGCCTTATCTGCCTCAGACTGGACATGAGCTGAATCTTCCTGAGTAGCCACAAATAGCATGGCTATGTCAATGGGACATAGTGGCTGGAATCCCAAGCCCACTTGAAAGGGGTTGTGGCTAGTTGAGCTATGGAGAGCTCGGTTGTAGCTGTGTTGTACATAGGGGAGGCTCTCATCCCATATGCGTGGATGCTTTGAATTGTACATGCGTAGAATGTGTACGATCATTCGGTTGACAACCTCTGTCTGGCCATCAGTTTGCGGATGGAAAGTTGTGGACTTGGTGAGCTTGGTGTCCAACATCGATCAGAGGCTGGACCAAAATGTATTGAGGAACCTACTGTCCCGATCTGAGATGATAGACTGTGGGATTCCAAAGTGTACCCACACTCGTTCAAAGAAGAGTTTAGTAGTGGCTTCTGCTGTGATATTCTTCTTGTAGGCCATCATAATGGACATCTTCGAGAATCGGTCGACGACCACAAAAACACAGTCTCTGACATGATTAGTAGAAGGAAGGCCTGACATGTAATCCATAGAGATGGATTCCCAAGGTCGACTGGGGGTAGAAAGCGGAGTATAGAGGCCTTGCTTCTTGATGGTTGGTTTGGCAATGGCGCAAGCAGTGCAGGACTTGATGTACTTCCCGACATCTTGTTGAAGGTTCAGCCAATATAAATACTTTTGCAGTACTGCCACGGTTTTCTCGACCCCAAAATGCCCAGTGACTCAACTGTAGTGCGCCTCCCAAATCAACTTGGCACGCTCACTTGAAGGAACACAAAGGTGTCCCAGGTGACAAAGCAGGGCATCCTGGAGGTGAAAATTGGGAACTTTCTTACCCTCCAAGAGTGTATTGTATGTGTGGCCGAATTCTGGATCACTTGTGTAGAGAAGTGGCCA
>ML779694.1:1034245-1048855 GCA_009831015.1 Picea engelmannii | reverse complement strand
GTCATAGCCACTAATCATATGGGTATGAATAAGGTATGGCAGGGCCTGTATCAGACCCGTAGGGATTCAGGGAACTCTGTTCCTCGGAGAAAAGAAGAAAAAGGCCGAAAAATTTTGAATTTCTGTAGCAGGTGTGTTATAAGGTCCAAGTCACACATCTGAGTCAGTTTTCCATGTCAACACCGTATGATGAAATCAATCGGCATCAGAGGTTTTCGATGAAAGGATATCAACGAAAAAATCCATAACACATCACCGATTCCCGATTCACCCACTGAGAAAGTGACACGATGGGATGTTTTAGCGCTGGATATGATGAGATTCTGAGATTTTAAGGGGCTAATTAATACCAAATATCACATTAGTTGGTACTTCATGCGCAAATCAAAACAACCATTTGAAACTACTGATAGAACACATCACCCTCCATCGTCAACCCATGATGAATTTAAGTGCAGAAATTCGATGACAGATTGGTTTTGAATTCCACTCATCACCCGAATTAAATGGTTGATACGACAATGTAAGTTCTTCCCCATTTTAAATTCTCTTGGGCCATTGTAAACGAAACCATTCTACACGAAAAGGAGTTTCAGAGAATCGATAGAAGCGAGATGAGCAATTCAAAAGCTTCCGAGATCCTATGAGTATCAAACATCCAGGTTTAGCAAGGGTTACAGGTATGTACCAGTCTATGGATTTTTTATGTTTTCACTTCATATATAAATTTTTATCCAGTGTTGCTCTGTACGCAGGCCTTGAAGGATTGATTTTGATTGCAATAACAATGCCTCCAAGAAAGCCAACCACTAGGTGATTGCCAAGGGCTCCCAAGCTGAAAGAACCAGAGGTAGGAGAAGTCTCTTCTCCAGGGGAAACAAAACAATTATAATTTGCTCCAAGACCAGAACTGGTTATTAAAACATCCACAAAAAAGGTTTTCATTCAACCTTCGGCCTTCAGAAACACAGAGGCAAGCACAGGGACCAAGATGACATTCCCACATTGGGGATAACTCTTAAGGAAGATTATCTGGGAGGAATTTTCAGAATACATCCCACACAGTGACTCGGATGTGAGAGGGCTTGAAGACCAGGTATTCCCAAATATCTGACAGTCGTACCTGCACATGGTAGCAAGCAGAACCCCGATGTTTCCTTGTATAGAATTGCTGGAATGGCTCATCGATCACACATACACATAGAAGTGCTTAATCAATGATGACAATGGTGGGTGTGTCAGAGTTTTCCTTTCGATGGAAGTTTATAAGTACTACAAGCTTAGAGACCTGGAGGAGAAACTGAACACTAATTTCGTTGTGAAATTATATGAGCGCCACAACACCAGCTGGGTAATGGCCTCATGGTGGTGGGAAGATAATAAATACACCAACCGGACCTCTGGCTGGTACCAAATGAACAACCTAAGAGAACCATACATCTTCCTAATTGCAATCATATGTTGGTTGTATGGGGAGAAAGATTGCTCCAGGTTTTTAGAGGCGTGGATGCCTCTAGCATACATAATAGCTATCTCCGGGAGTGGCTTCAATTGGGGAGCCATAATTTCCAAGCAGCTGAGCATCTTCATACAACAGGCTCAAACACCAAAAGAAGGGGAGACTCCAACCTTCTACATGGCATCATATTTGTTGGATGTCATGTGTGCCAGAAACGTCTTTGCCGACATGAACCTAAGCTGGCACGTCGCAGAGCTCCCTGTCCACGTATATTTCAGTGTCTTATGGGAGAACAAGTATAAAAAATCCTACTCCCTCATCTGCGATGAATTCATCGCACACATCTATTTTATTCTTTTCAAGAAAGAATGTCCGAGACTATTGAATATGGCCAAAAAGGTGATATCAAAGGTCGACCACTGGTATTTGGACGAATGCGATACCTACATTAGGGTATTCGGGGCCACCAGAGCACCTCATCTCCTACCAACACATGTCCCTGACTAGCTTGTGGTGGGAGACATCTGCTACTAGACCATCCTGCAAGGTTACAACACTCCCTTGGTCAGAGATAAGAAGTGGGCATTTATACCTTATGGATTCCATGTAGGTGTCTACCTAGTGAAAGACACCGCTCAAGCCAAGCAGGAACGATTGAACCAATTAGAATTCTGATTCCATACCGACTGATTCTGCAAGCACGACCCAAAGGGTCTAGTCCCAAAACATACTTCTCAAGAGTCGTCCTGCTGGCCATATGCCCACGACAAATTCGAAGATGAAATCTTCACAGAAAATGCCCAGGACTGGGACGAGGTGGTGGCACGGATGGATGATCCCAAAATGACCAAGTTCAGAGCCATGAGTCTTGAAAAACAAACAACAACCATAGAAAAATTGGGTCAAGAGGCCCTTAGAGCTAGAGAATAAATGCTAGCGGCCGATGCAACAGTTCCCCAGGTAGCGGCCAAAGCAGCAAAGATTCCCCAGGTATCCCCAGTCCAAGGTAGAAGCCTCCCCATGGCTCAGGATGCATAAGAGAGGGGGTTACTCATGTTAGAGCATGTGCAATAGATAATTGATCAGCTGCAATATGACCCAGACCTCATAAACATGATAGGGCTCCCTGTTGACAACCCAGATAGAAGCTAGACATGCCCAAGCGGCCCTGAATTCATAGACATTGATGAAATTACTAGGTTAGACGACCCTGAATTTACAATGCCACCACTCGAATTGCTGACAAGTGTTTCGGCTCATCCAGAGACAGTTGGTGCATCAGGGAGGACAAGTGCGTCAAACCCCTTAACCGAGCTGATTTTAGATTCAGGGGCTCCCACAGAACAAACAAGTTGAGAGTGTATTAGACACTGAGCTTCCCAATGCACCACAAACACAAGCAAACAGTTCGAAAGACAGGGCAAGGTCAGGTGAACATAATTAAGAAGTTCCCCAGCAGGGAATCGACATCTCAACGATCGATGATCAAGTAAGTACCAAGCCTAACCAGAATGCCTCAATTCCAATTAGTACTCAACTCCCCGATGAGCGACAAACATAAGCCGGACCTTCAAAATAGATGGAGGAAGTTCAAGAACCCAATCTTGAACAAATATATACCATCGAGAGTCTGGGGAATACACTCACATGGGGGGATCAACAAATTCCCGAACCCGTGGACGAAGTAGCTAACATACATGCCATTTCTTATGATCGAAAAAGGAAAGCTATCATCCAGAGAACCACCAAGAAGCAGAGGATCACTCTGGATCACTCCATCCTCATCACCACAGAGGAAAAAATGATCAACACCGAGCATGCTAAGACATCCGAACTCATCGACGCAGGGATGATGATCACAGATGCCACCCTAGACAGAGCTAAAAGAGATGAAGAGGAGCTAGTTAATGCTCTAAAGGAATTGGAACATTTGCACCACTTGGGGAAATACTACCAGGACACCACACAGGCCGCAATGTACCTAAGGAACGAATTCAAGGAAGCCCACAATAAGTTTACAGATGAACAACACCTATTCACTGCAAGGATAACCGAGCTTCAGGAAGACACCATCATGGCACTTGCGACATGCAAAGATATGGAGAGGTGGTACGAAAAAGTGCAACAAGTCGTGGAAAGAATTGAATATATCAACACGGTGCAAAAGGGCCGAGATGCTGAAGAGCATGACATCTGTGTGCTAATGGAAAGCAACATCGACCGCATAAGGAAATTGGCCGAGTATTGGGTTAAAATGTCTCAGGAACCCCACCGAGAGATTCAAGAAAAATGGGCCAAGTGTGAGAAAAAATGGATCAAGATCAATCGGGTAATGAAAGACATTAGACTCCTCGATTTTGTCACACTCGATGATTTTGTCAATTTGCGGGACATAGTCAAGTCCCACGCCGAGCAAGACTCATCATGGGTCGAAGAAATAGCAAAGGTAATAGACACCGCGCCAGGATAGGTGCGACAGTTTATGGAGCACCCGATCAAATCTCGGGCTATGTTGCAACAATTAAGTACCAATATAGTCAAACATAGGGCACAACCGGTGGAGATAAGAGATGTTTACTCGGCCCCAATGGAACAACATAGATTCCCGTATGCCAACACATGTGAGGATCTCTTCATCAAGTGGTCGGAGTACGAGAAGAGTCACCCACTTAAGTGATATCTTGAGATGACTCTCAGAAAAAATGATAGAAGAAAGCGCCATGTTGTGAGTTTTTTTTACTTAGTTTCACTTTAATAGTTATTTTTAGTGAATAGTATGTTATAAATAGGAGGATTGACCTATTAGCAAAGGGTTGATGGTTGCTGCTATGATCCTCATTTTTGGTTTTGTTAAGAACTATTTCAGGGCTGCCTTTAATTGAGAAGTCCTTTGGGGACTAGAGACAAGTTTTTGTTTTTCATCAAATGCGTGCATTATTGGATGTGGAGAAGAATTATTTCTTATTTCGTCTCATGAATGGATGTTGTAATGATTAAGAGCTATTAAATCTATTGATAAGTTATATGATGCAATGTTTTACAGTTCTTTCCTTTAATGATGAAAATAAATCGTTGTGTTATTATGTGATTGATGATTAGAGTTGAGTGAATTCTAATCACTCCACTCTCTTTCCTTTACTTGCTACTGTTTATCGCATGCATGTTTTCTTCTGATAAATTGTATCTCAGTCAGTAATCAGACTACTTGCATGGTTAATGTATTAGTACTAGGCCTGTGATAGACGATCGTTTTCTGCATGCTAGAGTGAAAGGGTTATCCCAAGCTCAATCTCTTCTCCAGTAGTTAAGTTTGTTCCCACTTTGTCACTTAGTTGATTTATGCCGACCTTGTTGGAGACATTTCTTTTTCCGACACACCAGTTCAGTGGGAGTTAACTGACTAGTTCTATTTTAGACTTTCTATTTTTACCATCACTCTTATGCATGCATGCATTCCTAAGGAAAGCTAACTTCTTGATTGCTTTTCTTAATTGCAGAATGTTTTTCCCTATATATGAGTGTATTCCACTCATTCTTTGTATCATACTGATCATGATCTATGTATCAATCATCAACTCATTGGAGTAGTGTGAATATATTTTCTCATTCTTCCATATTGAATCTTTCTTCTTTTCTTGATAAGATTTGTTTGTACTTGCTTTAGCTAGATCTCCTATGTAGGTTTCCATGAAACACTGACAGGCCTTACCCTATATCAGTCCCACCTAAGAAAAAAAATACAAAAAAGAGAACGTTCGAACTGAAGGAGAGAGATTTCACAAGAAAATGTAAAGCCCATCGATTATTTTGGCCGGATTGCAAGATCTGGAGAACCATTCCACTATTAAACGCTGCAGAGTCTAATTGGGCCTGGGTGACAGGTTTGGTTCCTATTGTTGATTTAAAGGGATTTAGGACCCCTCAACATAAATGGCGCTAGAAGGAGGCTTGAAGAATGAATGGCTGAATATATATTTTGCATAATATTCCAGACATGCTATAGATTCAAAACAACCCACATGCATGGCTAGTCATTCCCAAGACAACCCACACACACCCAATACTCCCAAAAAGAGTAACTCACCCTAGCACGAGGAAGAACAACTATTCCCTTATATACCTTACGCTCTTCCTCACGAGGAATTGAATCAATTCAGAATAATCACGAGAGCATACACCCAACAGATCGGTGTGTTACCCTTAGCTCCATTACTTCCTCAAAGAAAAAAAATAAGCAGGGAAATGGTCGAATCCCTGGACCAGGTTTTCATACACACAGTAGAAGACCTAATAGACTCCACCCTCACCGAAATCAAACATCCTCTTAATATAATCCCCGAAAAACTGGCCGATAATTCTCCGAGCCTGACGAGTTTTAAGAAGAAGAAGGGTTTAAATCAGGATCTGAAGACATGGAAGATAACCATGACCATGATGAAGAAAGGGGAAACCCACCTCAAAATAACCAACCTTGGTTGGCCATAGATGCTCTGGCCATCCCTGGATGAGTACATAACCTTCCCCAACACCCAAAGAAATTACTTCCTAAATCTGACCCTGAAACCTCAGGATTGCCAGAAGACCATATCAAAAATTTCATAGTAGCCATCAGACTTATGAATTTCCAACATGAAGACGTGGTTTGCTGGCTATTCCCCTACACTTTTGAGAATTCAGTCTCCACGTGGTATTTTAACTTACCCGTAGGATCATAACTAGTTGGACGAAGTTTCAAAAGGACTTTCTAGATAAATTTGAAGAAGAAACTACTATGGGAGCTTTGATGGATGAGTTGTTCGCCGCCACCATGAGTTCAAAGGAAATGGTCAAAGAATTTAATCAAATATCTACCACCATCTTAAACAAATTCCAGCCTGAAGCTAAACCTACTCAGAAGTTGCAAATCGAAGTATAGGCTAATGCTCTCCCAGCTTCCATTTCCATGTTTGTGAAAAGGGATGCCAAACCAACCTTAGATGAGAATTTTTAAGAAGCCAAAATGATAGAATTCCAAATGAAGGGATGTAAAGAAGGCCAGGTCTCATTAGTTAAGAAAGAAGTTCAACCTCCTCCTAGGAGAGGACTATTGCTTACTAGACCCCCGGGGAAACAAATAGAACAAGCTCCTGAAAAGGGAAGTGGGGACATAGAGGATCTACAACGTATGGCCAAGAAGTTGTCAAACAAAATCATAGACATGAAAATAAATGCAGGGGAGGGAAACCAAGGCCAAAGGACCTATAAGCCTTACTTTAAAAGTAATCTGCCGTTCAAAGCAATTGAACCTCCCCCAACCAACTTGAACATCGATTTGGGAAATGTAGCATCCAACTCTTTTTGCACTTATCACCAAGATAATCACTTTGAAAGAGACTACCCTTAATGGGTGCACACCATGAATTTGATGGAAAAATGGTTTCTAGATGAAATATCCCTGACCAAACAATCAAGCGGCTCAAGTATGAATATTTCTGATCAAGAAGAAATTGCTCTACCAGAAGAAACAACTATGTTGATATGGGATCCCAACCTAGCTATGCCTTCCGATGACCTGTTTGATGTTCAAGAACCACTTGCAGAAGTCTTGGCTGTGCAAACATGAAGTAGGTGTCAACATGTCTCAAATGACCTTTCTACGACCCAAGTTTTGGGAGGGAGACCAGCTCCCGATCACTCGAAAGCACCTTTTTCTCCCATAAGAAACCCTCTAAATATCCATACGTGAGAATCGCCCAAGTTGGATTACAACATAGTAGAAGATTTGAAGAAGTTGAAGGCTAATATATCAGTTATGGATATATGTATAATCCCTCAACAAAAAAACTTTATGTTACAAGATTTAAAATCAATAGAAAACCCCACAACAAACACTGATCAAGAGGGGAGTCTAATTCCCACAGAACTAAGGAATAAACCAACTGTGAATGCCTGTTCTGAAGATAAGAAGGGAAAACCTTTTGTTCCATCGTTCCTTTTAACGTTTGACATCTTCAATAGAAACCTCCATAATTGTTTGGTCGATTCAGGAGCATATTCTAATGTTATGCCCTTGTCTATTTGCAAAAAATTAAACGCTGGTCCTCTCAAAAGCGATAAACATGTAATACAACTAGACAAAACCCAGATGAAGGTTATGGGAGAACTAAAATATGTGATGATCAGAATAGCGACTCACCCTAAATTTGTGCAAGTAATCGAAATTATCGTAGTAGATATCCCATAAGCTTATGGATTTTTATTAAGTCAAGATTGGTCCAAAAAGTTAAATGGATACTTTAGCACAGACTGGGCACACCTTTGGCTACCCTTAAAGGGACACATAAATATGATCAGAATTGATAGGGAAAGATATCTAAAACATACTGTAATTGACCTAGAAACCCTAAATGAACCCTCATCGACATATTTCCCTATGCTAGGCAATTATACCTGTGATTCCTACTTCGAGAACTTCTCCCTTGTCTCATCTAATGTCCCTCTTACTCAAAACTCTGAAATAATTTTTCGAGAGGAATTGCCGACGATGGCGGAGGAAGCCCTCTTCTGCCAAGAACCTGCGTTAGAAGTCATAGAACTAACAGGAGGAAAAGAGGAAAGTAATAGGAAAGAGGAAGATGATACATTTTTCCAACAAGTTTGGACCCTATATTTTGATGGATCTAAATCACAAGAAGGGTCAGGAGCATGGTGTATCCTCATTAATCCAAAGGGAAAACGACATTTCCTGTCCTGTAGACTAGAATTCAAATGCACACATAACATTGCTGAGTATGAAGCTCTAGTAGAAGGGTTAAAGAAAGCCATAGACCAAAACGTCCAAGATGTTGAAACAGATTTTAAAATCTTTTATCCTTAAGGACTAGATTTTTTTTTTTTTTTGTGTTTTTCGGGTTTCGGCTTACAAAAATATAAGTTTTCCAATGCTCTTTGAAAAATTATTTAAAAACGGATTTAAAATTTAAAAGTTGCGATTTTTTTTTAAATTTAAACATTAAAGAAATCGGGATTCGGGGTTTTCTGCAAACAGATGATTGATGCAAATTGAATCACGAAACCCCGATCCCGGATTCCCCGAAACATTGGAACCTTAATTTAAAAAATGAATTAGTTTAGTCTCTTCTAAGAAGGGTTTAAGGTTAACATAATTATGTTGCGATTTCGGGATTCGCGGTTCTATGAGAGAGCGTCTCTTGTCATCATGTTTCCCGAAATCCCGATTTTCGAAATCCCGATTCATAATTAGATTAAAATAATTATGTTTTGGCCCTAATCACGATTATTCAGTTAATTAAGATAAGTCCTTTATAAAACAAACAAGCCGTCGTGATTTCGCGATTTTGGGGATCAGACTTCATTGGTAATATACTTCTCGACATCAGAATTTCCAAAATCTCGATAGCGTCTAATCTCAATTAATTAATGTGATAAAAAAACGTTTAAATCTTAATTAAAACATCACGATTTCGCGATTTCGGCGATCGGACTTTTTTGATGACATACCTTTCGACATCAAGATTTTCGAAACCCCGAAAAGCGATGTTTTCAGATTTAATCTATAATTAACACTAATAAATCTCCTTTCTAAAATAGGTTTAAAGGTAATCTTTTTTTAAGTGAGTCATTAATGTTTCGTTTTCCGATTAAATAATTTTCTCATATTATTTGAAAAAACCGAGAACTCCTAAGTACGAACATTAAATGCATAACTCCGAAAAATATCTTTTGCATTAAGAGCTTTAATTTCATGACAGTTGTGCAAATCTCGTCATTTTTAAAATATATTCAAAGTAAACGTTCGAACGTCTGTATTTTCATTCTAAGATGAGCTTATTCATCCACTTTCTGTGATAGGTTTTTAAGTCAAAACGCAGAGCCATGGCACCTAAAAAGGCATCGAAGAAAAATGAAGACACACAGGAAGGTGATATTATCTCTGATACTACTCCACACACCATAAACTCCATCGAATCATGGACTCAAATTCCGAATTGTTGGAGTATGAGCTAAAGCATGCTGAACCTGATTCTGAAAATCATCTCCAAGACATTGCTGAGTCTAAGCTTCATAAGGTTGCTGCGCGTCCGAGGCTGGTGGCATATACCGATATGATCGGCTGGGCTCTGGATAAAGTTGATATCCCCACAAGGAGCATTCTAAACGAGCAAGGAGCTATCATCGACTCATTCAAGCCTGAGCACATTCAAGTAATGTATAAACTCTCGACGAATCATAAACATACTTTCAATGATGAATTTATAGCTGAGTTTCAGAGAAAGGAATGTATTGAGGCAGACCAGACATATCCCGACATGATTAGAGGATGGGCGAGGTCTGAAGCAAAGTTTAGGGCTGATACTCATGGGATTTATGGTACAACCTCCTTAAACGAATATATGGTTTATGTAGCCATTATGTTATGCAGACTTTTCGAAAGAAAAGATCCCTGTCACTTTCATGCATACTGGGTACCCTTCTTAGAGGAAACTTCAGAAGGAAATGGTTTTAACTGGCATAAAATTTTGTCGGATAAGCTAACGCAAGAAATTTTAAATTACAAAGCAGCCAAGTCAAAGGGACAACCGGTGTCTTTTTATATGTCTGCTTACATTATGGATGCAATCTGTTTTATGACCCCCTTTCCATTAATGAATTGGAGTTGGAGCATCTCATGTACAGAACCCATTCATGAATACCACTCGACCCTTTGGGAAGAAAAAGCTAAAGACGTTTTTTATGATGTTTGTCATTTTGTCATTATTCCTAAGCACAAATTATTTTTTGGATGCAAACCCCCTCGCATTTCTGATGCAGTCATAGAAAGTCTTAAATCAGTTGCCGACTGGTTTATTGAGGAATTTTTTTCCTATATTAGGGTTTATGGCTGTTCCATCCCTCCCCACGCACTCCCAAAATTCCTACCAGACAGATTGGTGTGTAGAGAAGTAGCTCATCAGATAGCCAAGGGCGATGTTAGATTGGAATTAAAAGCACTCCAGAAAAAAGCATGGCCATCTTTCCCTGTTCATATTGGGAAATTTCCTTTATCAAATTTAGGCCATTCTAAGGCAGAGGCCGAGTCATTGGAAGAAGTGAAGTTAGTAAATATTGAGCACAAAAAATATGACCCCTACCAAATAATAAGTAGGCATTACATACATTGTAATCTAAGGGCATATGAACATGAATTATCTGTTTATGATGATATTTTTAAAGATGTTAAGTCTTATGCAGAAGTGCTGAACAGAGTCCAGGCCTTGCCACTTGACTCACAGGCTGGGTTTGCATCTTTTCAAAGCCATAGGCGAAGCTGCCTACCTAAGATTTTACAGGGTGAAATTTCGACCTCATCGCCAGAATAGGAAGAACCCCCTCCAGGGTTTGAAACTAATACTCAGGGTAAAGAAAATGACAAAGTTAAGTTGAAGAATACTGAGATACCTTCCAAAGACGCAGAGGGTTCTCAAACAAAATAATCGAGAATGGATAAGGGAAAAGAGCCAGAAACAATTCCAGAAATCATGAAGAATGTTTCAGAAAAAATAGGAGGAACAACTTCAATAGAACTTGGTAGTCCTATCACCTCTTTAACTCCATTACAGTCGACTTTCGAAAACCCCCATGAAGGAGTTCTATATGTCAGTGATATAGAGCCGATTTCAAGAGATGAAATCCCCCCATCGGATTACTTTTTCAGTAAAAAGCGAAAAGCAGTCTTGAAACAAGAAATTCATCCAAGAGGAGAAGGAACGATTAAAAAGCATAGAGTTATTATAGATGGAAAGAAACTCAAGGATGGAGAGTTTGCTACAGAAATAACAGGTACGATGGGTGCTATAACATCAACAAACATGTACTCTGTAGGCAATTTAACAACTCTGCTTGAACGGAAGGACCAAACAATAATCCAGTTGCAAGACAAAATAAAAGAAAATGAAAGAAATATTGGTTGGGGAATACAGAAGGGTCTAGAACAAGCTAGACTAAAGGATGTGCAAGAAATCTAGAAATTTAATAAAGACTTGGATGAGGCAAAACACTTAATACAGGTCACACAGGAACATGTGCGAAAGCTAGGAGAAGAAAATAAATATTTGCAAGATAAGATTATTTCTATTACTAACCAGGTAGTAGAACTAGAAAATTTCAAGACACAAGCATTGGAGATATATTTGAGAATAGAGGAAGAACAACAGAAAGTTTTCTTGAATCTGGAAGTAATCCATAATTATTTTCAGGAATCAAATAAGTCTTTGGAGAATTTTTTCCAGAAAGAAAGGGAGGCGAAAGCAGCTAGAACAACTTTTCAGAACGCAGTGGCTTTCTCATCAAAGGAAGAAATTGGAAAGACTCATAAATTATCTATTTTTGAACAAGTTAAAGGGGAAATAATGATAAAAGTGTGGGAAGCAAAACTGGCCGAATATAAATGGATCACAAGAGAATTTAATGAGGATTTCCAGGGAATCTTCGATCTCTTTGAAAGAGATTCATTGAATATCGGAACAGATGGTTGTTCCAGATTGTTAGGCAAAATCAATATTGCCAAGCACCAGCTGAGGTTTAGAGAAGAGCTGGAGGAAAAGAAAGCAGAGATTTCAAACATTAAATTGATCAACATTACAGAGATCAACAAGTGGATGGTAACTTCAAATCTAAAGTTGAAAATTGTTAAATTCACGGAAAGGATGATGGAAAGTCGGTTGCCCGAATTATAGAAGAGATTTTTCTCATTTGAAGCAAATGAGATACCTGATGCTCTAAGGATCTTTGTGAAATTTTTAGGGAAATGCGTTCAGTGTATTGATGCGGAAAAAGAATGTTCGTCAACGCAAGCTTAAAACCTTTTTATAGGTTTTATTTATTAGAAATAGAAAGAAATTGTAAACGATTGACATTATTTTTATGTAACCGAAATATTAGGAAGTTGGTTAGTCACCAACGAGAAACTTTGATGAAAATGTATAAATATAGTTTCTAAAGGCTGAGAAAGGGCTTCAGAAATTTTGGAGAGAGTTTTTTTTGTAATATCAGTTTTCAAATACATCATAATATAGATCGCAAATGAGATTCTGGATCCTGCAACTTTGTAACTATGTGTCTTCTTCCTTTTATTATACCTTGTTGAATTTTTCCTTTTAATGTTTTTCTAACAAGTAATCAATTTGAAATTATATACATCATTGATTTATATTTCAGATTGGTTTGGATGTTAAATGATTTACAGTTTTTCCTCTGGAATTGCTTTAGTAATTTTAAGATCTGTAAAACTTTTTGTTCCTTAATACTTAACTCTTGTTAGAAACCTCGTTTTTCTTTCATCATTGTCCATTGAAATATGAGATTCTTTCTTGATTAAAGCCTCATATTTTTCTGTAGTGTTTATTTGTTGTTTACAATTCTCGAAATTGTTACAAAATCAGGAAACAACCTCGAATGTGTTTACATTACTATTTTGGATTTTAAAATTGTTTTTCTTGTTCTCATCTCTGGAAATATGAAGTAACAAACTGATTAAAATCCCTTTACAAATAAATAAAATTTCATCATCCATGACTGTCCCAAGTAGCAGACAACCCAACGTTGAACCAGGCCTTCAGGATCAAACCAATATTGCCTTGAGTTTATTTAATACTATTTTACAAACAACAACAAACCAGATTGAGTTAGAATGTTCATGGGCTGCTATTGAGCGAGACATTAGCATCCAAGAACAACATGAAGCAAGACAGAGGCAGTTGCGAAACTGATTCTGCTTTAATCTTCCCTTGATTTCTTATTTCCAAAATCTTTCCTTTAAATCATTTACGGATGCCTTGACGGTATGTTTTATAGCTTTAAAACATAAACTTAGGAACAACATCTTTTTGGCGCCATTGCCGGGGAACGAAGAAACAAATCTTTTCCCTGGGAAGAACGACATTGGCATTTTCTGTTTTTGATAGTGAACAAGAACATAAAACCTTCTAATTCTATTATTTTTCACTTGGTGACTCCACAATAACTAAACTGGCTAGTAGCCGAAAGAACACCAGAAAAAACCCGGATAGTAAGCAGACATCGCCAGTCTCCGATCCAGAAATAATTTTAAAATCGCGAAAATCACTTAAACAAGTCTTTTTGTCCACATATATTATAGACCAACCTGTCTTTATGCAATCAAACTCATCGGAAACTCTTAAAAGATCACTTTCACTTCCCCCCTCATTTGACACTTTCTCATTTCCCAAGGTTTCTTCTCCAGATTTCCGCGAATCTTCCCCTCACACTGTCCAAACTTCAGTCCCAAATCTAACCATGGCTGCACAAGGAGATGCTAGAGTTGGAGGTGGTGCCCCTGGAGGTGGTCAAGTACCGCTTCCTGGTATTTTCGCTAAAGTGGATGCTAGATATGCTCCCCTTATTCTGCCTGTTCCTCTTCATGATCTCCCCGAGAATTATATGAAAAGCCTTCCGAAATTTACAAGGGAGGGTGATTTGACTGCCCAAGAACATATAAACTTCTTTGATCAATTTGCTGACATACTCGGAATAGAACATGAAGATGTTTATTCTAGACTCCTTGTTCAAAATTTCGAGGGACAGGTGAGGACCTGGTTTCGATCCTTAGCATCTGTATCATTAAGATCCTATGAAGAACTTGAAAGTGCATTTATTAGACAATGGGGAGAGAGGAAGGATCACCTCTACTACTTAACTGAATTCAGAGCCCTTAGAAAGAAAAACTCTGAGTCAGTTTTAGAATTGACACAGAGGTTCAATAAGTTGTATAATAAAATTCCAGTTGAGGTTCAACCTTCACAACCTGCAGCAAAAGTGACTTTTGTTGGTGCTTTTGACCTCGACTTTGCCTTATTATTGAGAGAAAGGAGATCAATATATCTCACAAAAATGCAGGATGATGCGCTCGAGATTGAATCTAATATGATGGCATCAGGGAAACTTGAAGCAAAGACTGAAATTGGAAACAAAGAAAATAAAAAGTTTAAAGAGCAAGGTGGATCTTCAGGATTAGGAAAATCCTCGGGAGATAGAATAGAAGAGATGGCTAGGGTCATTCGAGAACTTTCAAACAAGATCTCGAAAATGGAACTAGAGAAATCGAAAAGAGATAATTTCCCCAGAAAAGATTTTCGAAGAAATCCTGAACCTCA
>ML779694.1:1018354-1032262 GCA_009831015.1 Picea engelmannii | reverse complement strand
GACTATGTGTTGATTTCAGGAATCTTAATAAATCTTCTCTCAAAGATAATTATCCTCTACCTAAAATGGACCATGTTCTTGAAAAAGTGGTAGGGGCTAATAGAATGTCAATGATTGACGGATTTTCAGGTTATAATCAAATTTCCGTCAGTGATATTGATAAAGAAAAAACTGCATTTACCACTCCTTGGGGCACGTTTATGTATGATAAAATGCCGTTTGGACTAATGAATGCAGGAGCTACTTTTCAACATGCAATGGATATTTCTTTCGTCGGCGAACAGGACAAGTTTGTAGTCATCTATTTGGATGATCTTACTATTTTTTCTAAATTGGATGAATACCATATGATCCATCTCAAACAAACGTTTGAAAAATGTTGCAGGTTTGGTCTATCCTTAAATCCTAAGAAGTCTCATTTCGCTATGCAAGAAGGCAAGCTGTTGGGTCACATCGTATCCCAAAATGGAATCAGGATCGACCCCAAAAGAGTAGAGGCTATAGATACAATAGTTATTCCTAGGAATGTGAAAGAAATTCAATCATTTTTAGGAAAAATAAATTTCTTGAGAAGATTTATTCCTAACTTCGCTGAAATTGTTAAATTGATTACAGATATGCTCAGAAAAAACAGTGAAGTAAAATGGACAGCAGAAGCTAAGGCATCCTTTACCCACATTAAGAAGGTTATAAGTGAGGCACCAGTACTAGCAAGCCCATATTATCTCAAAGATTTTCTTATTTTTTCATTTGCCTCAGAACATACGCTTGCTGCTGTACTCCTTCAGAAGAATGAAGAAGGTTTCGAGCAACCGATAGCCTTCTTTAGCAAAAGTCTCCAAGATGCCGAACTCAAATATAATATAATGGAAAAGCAAGCGTATGCCATGGTAAAAGCATTGAAAGCTTTCAGAACTTATGTTTTACATTCTAAAGTGATTGCATATGTACCCACTAGTGCTGTAAAAGATATATTGGTTCAAGCAGATAGTGATGGTAAAAGAAGGAGATGGCTTGCAAAAATTCAAGAGTTCGACTTGGAGTTTAAACCGACCAAATTGGTAAAAGGATAAGGTTTAGCTAAACTTTTAGCTGAATCCAATTTCAGGGATCTTGGGATAAACAGTTCTCAGGAGGAAGAAGGATGGGTAGACATGAATGAACTTGAGGACCAAATAGTCGAAAACAGGATCGAGGAGAAATTTGCATCGTCAAATTGGTACAAGGACATAGTAACATACTTATTAACTTTGAAATGTCCTGCTGACTTGTCCCCATCCAAAGCTAGAACGCTAAAGCTACATGTAGTTAAATACTGTATTTTCGAAAAACGATTATACTGGAAAGACCCGCTTGGTTTTCTCTTAGTCTGTCTGGTCGAGTCAGAAACAGAAGAAGTTATAGGTCAATTTCATGAAGGAGTTTGTGGAGGACACCACGCTTGGAGGGCTACGACATATAAAATCCTGAGGGATAGTTATTACTGGCCTAAACTTTTCCCAAATGTCAATGCTAAGGTACGAAATTGCAGCCCTTGCCAATTCTTTGCAGGAAAACATAAACTACCAGCAATGCGATTAGTCCCAGTCAAGACAGAAGCCCCTTTTCAGCAATGGGGACTAGACTTTATAGGGGAAATTAATCCTCATTCAAGTGCTCAACATAGATGGATTCTGACTGCTATAGACTATTTCACCAAATGGGTGGAAGCTATCCCAACAAGGAAGGCCACTGATTCAGTAGTGATAGACTTCTTAGAAGAGAATATCTTGTCTAGGTTTGGCTGTCCCAGAAAGATAGTCACAGACAATGCACATGCTTTTAAATCTATGGAAATGGTTAGCTTTTGCCAGAAATATAATATTGTGTTGGGTCATTCCACAACATACTATCCTCAGGGAAATAGTCTGGCAGAATCTTCTAACAAGAGCTTAATCAGTATAATCAAGAAAGTCTTAAATGAAAATAAAAAATCTTGGCATTTGCATTTAAAATATGCTCTATGGGTAAATCAGATAGGCACAAAAAATTCTATCGGTACTTCTCCCTTTCAAATGGTATATGGAACATATGTAGTATTGCCCATAAATCTAACACTTCCTGTGATGAAACTATGGCAAGACGAGAAGGAAGAACCAAACCCTCTCACAAGAAGGATAAATCAGCTGATTGAAGTTCAGTAGCACAGGGCTGTAGTGGATGAAAAGTTGCAGAAGTACCAGGATGACATGAAGATATTATTTGATCGTAAAGCCAAGGACAAGAATTTTTCCCCCAGAGATCTGGTTTTGAGGTGGGATGCTCAAAAAGAAGATTCAGGAAAAAATGGTAAATTCGATCATATTTGGTATGGACCATTTAAGGTAGCATCTTCTGAAGGAAAAAAATCATTTCTGCTTGAAATTTTGGATGGTAAGATCTTGAATGCCCCTGTTAATGGGCGTTTTCTAAAGCATTATATGGAATAATTAATTTACAGAAAATCTCATTGTATATACCGTTTTGTTTTTCATTTTTAGAAAACCCATTCTCATTTTGTAAATATATAAAAATAAAATAAAAATTAGTTAAGTTTTTATAACAAAAAAAAAATAAAATAAAAATAAAATAAAAATAAGAAAAAGTGAGTCCAAAGAGTTATTTTTGAAATCACAACCTATGTTTTCTGGCTTATAGTTTGTTGGATGTCTTCTTTTATACCCTCAGTACTATCTTTCACGTTTTTGAGCTTTCTCATCAAAGTAGGAAAGATTATGTATTAACCTTTGAAATCAACAAATGATTAAATTGAGTAAGAACAGTCTTCATAATTCTTATTCTTTGACTAAAAGTGGTTATGTTGGGGTTGATTCTGACTCTCTTAGGTTTCTTAACAGTTTATCTAAGGATTTAAGCTTGCTCAAAAGAAAACCCCTGAAAATAATCTTTCCCTTTTTCTCTACAGACCGAGGAGTTTTGAAAGTTGAGAAAAATTGGTCTAGAATAATCAAAACAGGTTGACAAACCTCTATTATAAATTTTTACACAGATAACCCCCTGATATTTTAAGTATCACTGATTGCCCCCGCTTCGTATGCACAAGCTAACTATAAGACAGATGGTGAAAGGAAATTCATATTTGATTGCCCCCATCTAGTCCCACATACGATGGAAGGAAATTCATTTAAATGATTGCCCTCGTCTAGATATAAAAGAAACAGATAACTTCACCGGGGTACTGAACAAACCTGTTGGCAGTGAAGCAATATCTGAGTATAAATATATAATTAGCACTCGAAGCGGTGAAAGGAAATTCAGTAAAAAGGGACAGATAACTTCACCGGGGTACTGAACAGGCCCGCTGGCAGTGAAGCAATATCTGAGGTGTCTGTAAGGTTGTCATACTTATCTATTACTCTATTGTAGTTATCAGTTTTTCAAAACCGGATATTCATCTTAAGTCGAAATAGAGCTCCCCAATTTAAAAATTATAAATTTTATTTCGATTGATGCAAGCTGAAGTTTACAAATCTGTTGAGTTTCCTAAGATTGTTCTAATCATCTTAATACTAACTTAAATTTAGAACGAGAAGGAGAATATTATGAAGAAGACTACAACTGAGTTTAAAGCAAATAAGAAGTTTTGAAAGGTTTTATAAAATCTCTCTTTTTCCTCTCCTTTAGCAGTTTAGAAATGATAAACCCTTGACACCATTTACCCAATGAAGGCACTGAGTCTACATGTTCTCCTCGTCCCATAGGGAGACGAGGTCACCAGTTGGAGCCTATGTTGAAACATATTTTAAAATCTTTTATCCTTAAGGACTAGATTTTTTATTTTTTTGTGTTTTTCAGGTTTCGGCTTTCCTAAAATAAGATTTTCGTCATTTCTAAATTCGCGATACCTTTTTATCGATTATTTTTGGATAACGAACGGAAAAAAGTTTACAAAAATATAAGTTTTCCAACACTCTTTGAAAAATTATTTAAAAATGGATTTTAAATTTTAAATTTGCGATTTTTTTTTAATTTAAACATTAAAGAAATCGGGATTTGGGGTTTTCCGCAAACAGATGATTGATGCAAATTGAATCACGAAACCCCGATCCCCGATTCCCCGAAACATTGGAACCTTAATTTAAAAAATGAATTAGTTTAGTCTCTTCTAAGAAGGGTTTAAGGTTAACATAATTATGTTGCGATTTCAGGATTCGTGGTTCTATGAGAGCGCGTCTCTTATCATCATGTTTCCCGAAATCTCGATTTCCGAAACCTCGATTCATAATTAGATTAAACTAATTATGTTTTGTCCCTAATCATGATTATTCAGTTAATTAAGACAAGTCCTTTTTAAAACAAACAAGCCGTCGCGATTTCGGGGATCAGACTTTATTGGTAATATACTTCTCGACATCAAAATTTCCGAAATCCCGATAGCATCTAATATCAATTAATTAATGTGATAAAAAACATTTAAATCTTAATTAAAACATCACGATTTCGCGATTTCGACGATCAAACTTTTTTGACGACATACCTTTCGACATCAAGATTTCCGAAACCCCGAAAAGCGATGTTTTCAGATTTAATCTATAATTAACACTAATAAATCTCCTTTCTAAAACAGGTTTAAAGGTAATCTTTCTTTAAGTGATTCATTAATGTTTCATTTTCCGATTAAATAAGTTTCTCATTTTATTTGAAAAAATCGAGAACTCCTAAGTACAGACATTAAATGCATATCTCCGAAAAATATCTTTTGCATTAAGAGCTTTAATTTTGTGACAGTTGTGCAAATCTCGTCCTTTTTAAAATATATTCAAAGTAAACGTTCGAACGTCTGTATTTTCATTCTAAGATGAGCTTAGTCATCCACTTTCTGTGACAGGTTTTTAAGTCAAAACGCAGAGCCATGGCACCTAAAAAGGAATTGAAGAAAAACGAAGACACACAAGAAGGTGATATTATCTCTGATACTACTCCACACGCCATAAACTCCATCAAATCATGGACTCAAATTTCTGAATTGTTGGAGTACGAGCTAAAGCATGCTGACCCTGATTCTGAAAATCATCTCCGGGACATTGCTAAGTCTGAGCTTCATAAGGTTGATGCGCGTCCGAGGCTGGTGGCATATACTGATATGATCAGCTGGGCTCTGGATAAAGTTGATATCCCCACAAGGAGCATTCTAAACGAGCAAGGAGCTATCGTCGGCTCATTCAGGCCTGAGCACATTCAAGTAATGTATAAACTCTCACCGAATCATAAACATACTTTCAATGCTGAATTTATAGCTGAGTTTCAGAGAAAGGAATGTATTGAGGCATACCAGACATATCCTAACATGATTAGAGGATGGGCGAGGTCTGAAGCAAAGTTTAGGGCTGATACTCATGGGATTTATGCTACAGCCTCCTTAAACAAATATATGGTTTATGTAGCCATTATGTTATGTAGACTTTTCGGAAGAAAAGATCCCTGTCACTTTCATGCAGACTGGGTACCCTTCTTAGAGGAAACTTCAGAAGGAAATGGTTTTAACTGGCATAAAATTTTGTCGGATAAGCTAACGCAAGAAATTTTAAATTACAAAGCAGCCAAGTCAAAGGGACAACCAATGTCTTTTTATATGTCTGCTTACATTATGGATGGAAATTGTTTTATGACCCCCTTTCCATTAATGAGTTGGAGTTGGAGCATCTCATGTCCAGAACCCATTCATGAATACCACTTGGCCCTTTGGGAAGAAAAAGCTAAAGACGTTTTTTATGATGTTTGTCATTTTGTCATTATTCCTATGCACAAATTATTTTTTGGATGTGAACCCCCTCACATTTCTAATGCAGTCATAGAAAGTCTTAAATCAGTTGCCGACTGGTTTATTGAGGAAATTTTTTCCTATATTAGGGTTTATGGCTGTTCCATCCCTCCCCACGCACTCCAAAAATTCCTACCAGACAGATTGGTGTGCATAGAAGTAGCTCATCAGATAGCCAAGGGCGGTGTTGGATTGGAATTAAAAGCACTCCAGAAAAAATCATGGCCATCTTTCCCTGTTCATATTGGGAAATTTCCTTTATCAAATTTAGGCCATTCTAAGGCAGAGGCCAAGTCACTGGAAGAAGTGAAGTTAGTAAATATTGAGCACAGAAAATATGACCCCTACCAAATAATAAGTAGGAATTACATACATTGTAATCTAAAGGCATATGAACATGAATTATCTGTTTATGATGATATTTTTAAAGATGTTAAGTCTTATGCAGAAGTGTTGAACAGAGTCCAGGCCTTGACACCTGACTCATAGGCTGGGTTTGCATCTTTTCAAAGCCATAGGCGAAGCTGCCTACCTAAGATTTTACAGGGTGAAATTTCGACCCCATCGCCAGAACAGGAAGAACCCCCTCCAGGGTTTGAAACTAATACTCAGGGTAAATAAAATGACAAACGTATGTTGAAGAATATTGAGATACCTTCCAAAGACGCAGAGGGTTCTCAAACAAAATAATCGGGAATGGATAAGGGAAAAGAGCCAGAAACAATTCCAGAAATCATGAAGAATGTTCTAGAAAAAATAGGAGGAACAACTTCAATAGAACTTGGTAGTCCTATCACCTCTTTAACTCCATTACAGTCGACTTTTGGAAACCCCCATGAAGGATTTATATATGTCAGTGATCTAGAGCCGATTTCAAGAGATGAAATCCCCCCATCGGATTACTTTTTCAGTAAAAAGAGAAGAGCAGTCTTGAAACAAAAAATTCATCCAAGAGGAGAAGGAACGATTAAAAAGCATAGAGTTATTATAGATGGAAAGAAACTCAAGGATGGAGAGTTTGCTACAGAAATAGAAGGTACGATGGGTGCTATAGCATCAACAAACATGTACTCTGTAGGCAATTTAACAACTCTGCTTGAACAAAAGGACCAAACAATAATCCAATTGCAAGACAAAATAAAAGAAAATGAAAGAAATATTGGTTGGGGAATACAGAAGGGTCTAGAACAAGCTAGACTAAAGGATATGCAAGAAATCCAGAAATTGATTAAAGACTTGGATGAGGCAAAACACTTAATACAGGTCACACAGGAACAAGTGCGAAAGCTGGGAGAAGAAAATAAATATTTGCAAGATAAGATTATTTCTATTTCTAACCAGGTAGTAGAACTAGAAAATTTCAAGACATAAGAATTGGAGATATATTTGAGAATAGAGGAAGAACAGAAAAAAGTGTTCTTGAATCTGGAAGTAATCCAGAATTATTTTCAGGAATCAAATAAGTCTTTGGAGAATTTGTTCCAGAAAGAAAGGGAGGCGAAAGTAGCTAGAACAACTTTTCAGAAGGCAGTGTCTTTCTCATCAAAGGAAGAAATTGGAAAGACTCATAAATTATCTATTTCTGAACAAGTTAAAGGGGACATAATGATAAAAGTGTGGGAAGCAAAACTGGCCGAATATAAACGGATCACAAGAGAAGTTAATGAGGATTGCCAGGGAATCTTCAATCTCTTTGAAAGAGATTCATTGAATATCAGAACATATGGTTGTTCCAGATTATTAGGTGAAATCAATATTGCCAAGCACCAGCTGAGGTTTAGAGAAGAGCTGGAGGAAAAGAAAGCAGAGATTTCAAACATTAAATTGATCAACATTACAGAGATCAACAAGTGGATGGTAACTTCAAATCTAAAGTTGAAAACTGTTAAATTCACAGAAAGGATGATGGAAAGTCGGTTGCCCGAATTGCAGAAGATATTTTTCTCATTTGAAGCAAATGAGATACCCGATGCTCCAAGGATCTTTGTGAAATTTCTAGGGAAATGCGTTCAGTGTATTGATGCGGAAAAATAATGTGCATCAACGCAAGCTTAAAACCTTTTTAAAGGTTTTATTTATTAGAAATAGAAAGAAATTGTAAATGGTTGACATTATTTTTATGTAACCGAAGTATTAGGAAGTTGGTTAGTCATCAATGAGAAACTTTGATGAAAATGTATAAATATAGTTTCTAAAGGCTGAGAAAGGGCTTCAGAAATTTTGGAGAGAGTTTTTTTTGTAATATCAGTTTTCAAATACATCATAATATAGATCGCAAACGAGATTCTGGTTCCTGCAACTTTGTAACTATGTGTCTTCTTCCTTTTATTATACCTTGTTGAATTTTTCATTTTAATGTTTTTCTAACAAGTAGTCAATTTGAAATTATATACGTTATTGATTTATATTTTAGATTGGTTTGGATGTCAAATGATTTACAATTTTTCCTCTAAAATTGCTTTAGTAATTTTAAGAACTGTAAAAGTTTTTGTTCCTTAATACTTAACTCTTGTTAGAAACCTCGTTTTTCTTTCATCATTGTCCATTGAAATATGAGATTCTTTCTTGATTAAAGCCTCATATTTTTCTGTAGTGTTTATTTGTTGTTTACAATTCTCGAAATTGTTACAAAAGCAGGAAACGACCTCAAATGCGTTTACATTACTGTTTTGGATTTTAAAATTGTTTTTCTTGTTCTTATCTATGGAAATCTGAAGTAACAAACTGATTAAAATCCCTTTACAAATAAATAAAATTTCATCATCCATGACTGTCCCAAGTAGCGGACAACCCAACGTTGAACCAGGCCTTCAGGATCAAACCAATATTGCCTTGAGTTTATTTAATACTATTTAAAAAAAAACAACAAACCGGGTTGATTTAGAATGTTCATGGGCTGCTATTGAGCGAGACATTAGCATCCAAGATCAACAGGAAGCAAGACAGATGCAGTTGAGAAATTGATTCTGCTTTAATCTTCCCTTGATTTCTTATTTCCAAAATCTTTCCTATAAATCATTTACGGATGCCTTGACGATATGTTTTATAGCCTTAAAACATAAACTCAGGAACAACACAAGAATTGAAGGTTTTCAGAGACTTTGAAATCATTGTCAAATAGATAAGGAGTACTATACATTGCAACTCTCCACACCTGAAGAATTACCAACATGAAGGGCACAGGCTAATAGAACATTTTAAATCTTTCAACATTACAACAATCCCTAGAGCGAAGAACATTCTTGCTTATTCTCTGGCCACCGCTGCTTCAAGGATATCACCTCTAGAGGATTATGAAGCCTCTTGGTTCACTGTAGAACTTCTATATAAACCCTCGGTGCCCAAAAATATTTCTAATTGGAAGGTTTTTTAAGGAGGCAAACAAATTATAAACTTTCTGACTAATCAGGACAATTTTAAAGACTTGGCCATTGATGATGAAGTATTCCAGGAACAATCAACGAAAACTGATCGTCATACAAATCAACTGACTGACAAATCAAAGTCTCACACAATACCTAAGGGAATAACTAATTTAGAAAACCTTTTTGACCTCAAGGAAAGTTTTAAGGGGTAAAAAAACGCGAAGATAGGTAGTTCCTGTTCTATGCATGAAACTATAAATCTCGGAACCCCAGAAAACCCAAAAAACGTAAACCTCGATAAGGCCATATGTAAAGAGAAAAGGGAGGCCTATCTCAAACTCTTAATACAATATCAATATGTCTTTGCGTGGTCCTGTCGAGATCTGAAAAATTATTTTACCTGTATCATTCAACACACTATCCCGTTAAAACCTGAAGTGAAACCCTTCCAACAAAAGCTCCAAAAGTATCACCCTTCTCTGGAACCTCTCATGTGTCAAGATTTAAAGAAACTATTAGATGCCAAGATTATCTTCCAGGTTAGACACTCCGCGTGGGTAGAAAATTTGGTTTCTATAAGGAAAAAGTTCGGGGAGATCCGCCTATGCGTAGATTTTAGAAACCTCAACAGAGCTTCAAAAAAGGACAACTACCCAGTCCCACCAATGGAGCAACTCCTGCAGACTGTGTCTAGCTCTGATATTTTCTCCTTACTAGATGGTTTCTTAGGTTACAGCCAAGTTCTAGTTTCAGAAGAAGACTGTTTAAAAACTACCTTCCGAACCAAGTGGGGAACTTTTGCTTATAAACGCATGCACTTTGGGTTAATGAACGCAGGAGCAACTTTCCAGAGGGCCATGGATTTAGAATTTTGAGGGCTAGTCAACAAGTGTGTGGTGATCTACTTGGATGACATGACTGTGTATTGAGATAATAGAGAAGAACACATCCAACATTTAACCCAGATTTTTGAAAGGTGTAGGAAATACGACATATCCTTAAACCCTAAGAAAACTATTTTTGGTGTCGAGGAAGGTAAGCTGTTAGGCCACATTATATCTCAAGCAGGCATTCACATAGATCCATAAAGGATAAAGGCTATAACTCAACTTCCGTTACCTCACAACAAAAAAGCTATGCAATCGTTCTTCGGAAAAAAACAATTTTGTAAGGAAATTCACCCTGATTTCACGGAAACTATTAAACCCTTACAAAAAATGATTCGTAATGATGATGAATTTAAGCGGGATGATGAGTGGAAGAAGGCCTTCAAGAATATTAATATGACAATATCTCAAGCCCTAGTGTTGAGAAGTCCCGATTTCAACAAATATTTCTTCCTCTATACTTTTGCCTCCGACCAATCGTTGGCCGCAGTATTGACTCAGAAGGACAATGATAACAATGAGGCCTAGTGTCATTCACGAGCACTAATATACAAGGGGCCGAACTAAATTACCCTTATATATATAATAAATCCTTTGTGATATACAAGGTAGTAAAACACTCCAGATCTTACATCCTCAAGAACCACACCAAAGTAATCATTCCTCACCCTGCAATCCGATCCCTATTTACTCAAAAAGAGATGGGGGAAAGAAGAGGAAACTGTATGGAAGTAGTCCAAGAATTATATATAGATATAAAACCTACTAAACTTGTTAAAGGACAAGGGTTATGAAAACTGGCAGCCGAAGTTTAGGACCAAGTAAATAAAGACCACGGATAGGAGAATGAAATGGAATTATGGTGTGGTGAAGCTTCATACATCTCCCCAATGCAAGAGTCTTGGTATGAAAATTTGAATTATCTCTTGCACCATGGGACTTTCCCAGAAAACCTAAAGCCTAGGGAAAGGAGAGCTCTCAAGCTAAAATCTGCATAATATCGCCTCGTAAATTCAGTACTCTTCCGGGTTAATTATGATGGGGTAATTTTAAGATGTCTTGAATGTGAAGATGTAGACAAAGTTCTGAAGGAGCTCCATGATGGTCCTGCAGGTGGACATTTTGTAGGGGACACCACCACCCATAAGATACTGAGAGCCGACTATTATTGGCCCACTTTGTTCAAGGACGCTCACACATACACTAGAAATTGTAAAACTTGTTAAATAAGCGCTGGGAGGGAGAAGAGAGAAACAATTCCACTCCAACCGATTATCGTTTCTAGGCCTTTTGAGCAATGGGGGTTATATATTATAGGGGAAATTACACCAAGTTATTCAAAAAAACATAAGTACATACTTACTACCACCGACTATTTCACAAAATGGGTAGAAGCCATTCCTCTGACTCATGTAAACGAGAAGGTGGTAATCCAATTCATAGAACAACAATTAATCACAAGGTTCAATGTCCCTTCTATCCTTGTTTTTGATAATGCACCTTACTTTTATTCCACCCTATTAACAGAGTTTTCTCTAGACAAAGGAGTCATAATTAGATACTCCGCAAACTATTATCCATAGGAAAACGGACTGGCAGAGTCAACTAATAAGAACTTAGTAAGAATATTAAAGAGAACAGTTGTAGACAACCAGAAGAATTGGAATAATGCACTTCATAACGCTTTATGGGCCGATAGAGTCACACCCAAGGAAGCTATAGGGATTTCCCCATACTTTTTTAGTATACGAACAGGAAGCCATTCTCCTGAACAAGCTTTATCTTCCATCTCTTCAACTTGCCCAAGATTCCAGAGGGAAGCCCTCACCAGTCATACAACAAAGAATTGACACCCTACTCATGCTAGAAGAAGAAAGGGAGAAATCCAAATCAAAGTTCATAGCTCATCAAAAAATAGTTAAAAGGTGGTTTGATAAGCATAAGGCTAAAGAGAAGAATTTTGAAGTAGGAGACTTAGTCCTAAAGTGGGACATAGCAAATGAGCCTAAAGGAAAACATTCTAAGTTTCAAAACCTATGGCTCAGACCTTTCCATGTGGCTAAGAAGATTGGGTTAGGCACATATCGATTGCAGAATCTGAGGGGGGAACCCGATTCTCTCCCAGTGAATGGCCAAACCCTAAAACAATATTTTCATCATTAAAAAAAAAAAAAAATCTCTTCCGTGTTACTCCAGATACGTCGTTTTATCTTTTTGCATTTACACATTTTTTGTTTTATCTTTTGCGACTGTGCTTCTGAGATTTTGAAAGATCATTTTTGGAAAGACAATGGTTGACCTCAAATCATGTGACATAGCGAACTCTATTCCTAACTCGTTTCTCACATACAAACATAAGAAATGCTGAGGAACCTGCGGTTGTTTCAATAAATTCTCTATCTAACCTCCGCAAATGAACAATCTTGGAGAAATGCGGGAATGTCTGCTTAGTGGTTTGGTAAAACCTTAAGGAAAATATGGTAAGTCGAAAAGGGACTAAATTCACCTTAACCATCTCATTTTGAAAAAAAAACAGACGTCCTCCTCTCCTACTCGCTCAGGGCATTATGCCGAAGTAAAAGTCAACTATATCAAATGAATGCACAGAAAGAGAGGGTATTCAGATATCTTCGTCGGGGCTATGGACGCTCTCTGACAATGGAGCAAGGTCTGTGACGTCGGGGTGACTCCACCGGGGCTATGGACACTCGTTGGCAGCGGATTAACACCGTAGCAAATGAATAAGGGTAACTAAAAGGTCTAGTGCCAGTGAATTCTTTACTGGACTCTTGTCAAAAGGGGGCATGAGTAAAGGTTACAAGAAAAGAAGGTGGAATAAAGGTTAACAACCCCACAGGCAGGCCTAGATGCATCAACCGGGGAAATTCCAAATGCAAGGGTAAAAGAGGCTCTGATGAACACTAGTTAAGTACCTAATCAACTTTTGCGTCAGCTGAGCCCGAGGAAGGAATATAGTTTCTGATTTCTCCCAATAAGTCGCCATCTGTTGAACAATCAACAAACCCTAAAAAGCCTATCAAATTTTCACTTTTTGGGTACCACTTAATTTTGCACTATCTGAACTCGATTTTTTTTTTAAGAAATGTTTTGACTTTGCTTGTTCTTTTAACGCTCATTAGCTATTCAAGTTTGTTTAACTTTATGAAAATCTGTGAATTAAAAGGGCCCAACACTTAAGTAAGGAATCAACAACCAAAACACTTCACCCGACGCGCTCAAGATTCAACATCGGAAGGAATTAAGAGGTGAAAAGGAAACACTCGGAAATCCTCAATCGCCGAGCGCTGATATTCATCGGTATCGGTGAAAGGAAGTTTTGTTTCATGACAAGTATCACACACAGACCTTGCCAATAGCCAATCCCCTTCAGTATTGGTAAAAGGTGAAGGGAGTAAACGTTAAGGAAGGAGGAAACAATATCGTCGATAGTCGATCCCTGACACAGTTGTCGGAATTGGAGAAAACCAAATCATGATGAACATTTCAACCATGCTAAAGAGTTTTCCCCGATCACCGATTCCCGAAGCGCTTCGACATCAAGAATTTTCAAAGAAGCTAATCCAAAGAAAAATACGCGATAGGTTTATTCCCAATCGTCGATCCCCGATACCTTTTCGGCATCGGCGAACCCAGGTTGATTTTAGAAGGCACAACTTGAAGAAATCCCTGACTCTGACTAATATGTGCGAAATAAGGAATTGGAACATTTACGCCACGTGTCTTTGCCCGAACGGAGAAACCGAACGACCTAGATCAACCCCGAGTCACTTTTGGTTCCCCAGGTCCAAGTCACACCTATGAGTCAGTTTTCCATGTCAACACCATACGATGAAAT
>ML779694.1:972096-1009553 GCA_009831015.1 Picea engelmannii | reverse complement strand
TATATATATATATATATATATATATCAGAGCATCGATGGTCTCAAGTAGCATGACTGACCTGGGTGGCCGAGGATGTTACAAAAATGGTATCATAGCAGAAAGATGTTTCCACTTTGGCATTAACTGACCTATTGGGTGGTTGGGGACGTTACAACATACCATTCCCTCGGAGCCTACTTGAGGCCATAAAGAGACTTCTTCAATCAACATACCAAAAACGAATCCTACATAAATCCTTGGGGCTTCTCCATATAGATCTCCTCAGAGAGATCACCGTGAAGAAATGTATTCTTCACGTCCATCTGATGGACTTCCCATCCCTTGGCTGCCGCAATGGAAAGTGACAAATGTATGGAATCCATCTTCACTACTAGATTGAAGGTCTCATCCTAGTTAATGCCATGCACCTGCTGAAAGCCTTTGGCAACAAGCTTGGCTTTGTATCTTCTAATTTGTCCATCCATTGCGCTCTTGGTCCTGTAGACCCATCTGCACCTGACAAGTTTCCTTCCAAAAGGAAGGGGAACTAGATCCCAAGTTTGGTTCTCGAGGAGGGAATTGTACTCCTCCTGCATGGCAGATTCCCAAAAGGGATTTCTAGCATCCTTGCCATAAGACCGAACCAAGAAAATATTCCTAGAGGGTAATGGTTCAGTGGAAATGAGTGCGATATGAGGCTCCTCAAAAATCAGATCGAGTCCTCCTAGTATCGACTGGATCACCAAAAATATCCCCTGCATCCTGAAGAGTAGTCTGGGCCCACTTGGGCCTCTCCTCTTTCTCTGCATCTGCATCTAGATGCACTGAATCGGTATTTGACTGTACTGAATCTGTATCTAGATCATTTGAGTCCTATGAATCATAACTCTCTTATGAAGAAGAGTCGACATGTGCATGCTCATCATCTCAGACAGGTGGAAGAATAAAGGTGTCTGCATGCGGTTGCTAAGGTACATGTGAGACACTTTCCTCAAATTGGACACTTTGCTCAATGATGAGCCAGTCCGAGGAAAGATGAACAAGTCTATATCCCTTCATACCATTGGGGTATCAAAAAAAGATACACTTTGTGCTTTTTGGATCAAGTGCCTTGCTCTTTTTAGAGGGAATCTGAGCCCATGCACGTGAACCGAAAATATGAAAGTGGGTCACTTCTGGTTTGAGGCCGCTCCAAGCCTCGTAGGGGGTCTTATCCTTGACATATCTATGGGGAGATATTTTTTGGAAGTAGGTTGCACAATTAAGTGTTTCAACCCATAGTCTCCGTGGTAGTGAGTTTTCATGTAGCATGCAAGATGCCATCTCTTTTAGAGATCTGTTTTTTCCGCTCAACAATTTTGTTTTGCTACAGAGTATAGGGAACTGTGTGTTGCAACTGAATCCTTGCCTCATGACAAAGATTCTGGATCTCATGATCAACATACTCTCCCCCATTATCAGTTAAGAGGATTTTGATTTTCTTTCCTGACTGTGTCTCAACCAAGGCTTTGAAATCTTTGAGGTGTTGAAAGACCTAAGATTTTTTCCTGAGAAAGTAAATCCATGTGAAACGTGAGAAATCATCAACAAAAATGAGAACAAACCTCACTTTTCTAATTGATGGATGCGGAAAAGGACCCATGAGGTCACTATGGATCATATCTAAATAAGACAAAGCTATCTAATTCTTTCCTTTGTTGAATTTCTCTTGGGGTTGTTTTCCAAGAACACATCCCTCACAGATTCCTTTGGAGAAATGGATGTCTAGTAGACCACCAACCAATATTTGCTTGCTAAGCTGTTGCATATATCTGAAATTAAAATGCTCGAACCTTTCGTGTCACATCCTACTACTTTCATCAGCATGGGTAAGCAGTAAAGCATAATCTAGTTCAATAAATTTAGAAAATGTATACAATCTAGATTGATGATTTACCTCACCGATAGAAACCCTAGAATTGTTTTGCATGTCATAGATGTCCACTCCATTAGGTGTGAATATGATTTTATTTCCTATTCCATAATTCATCATCTGATACATGGAGAGAAGATTGACAGAAAGTTTGGGAACGTGCAACACATTCTCAAAACATCCGTTGGTGAGTTCAATCCTTCCTTTGCCGGTGACCTCGACTGGAGAGCTGTCCCCCATCAGAATATGAGGACCTTTGCATGAATCCAATGAAGACTAGACTACTTTTGTGGCAGCCATGTGATATGATGCTCCTAAATCTACGATCCAAGCATCGGGAGAGGAGTTGATGGCAATCAAGGCATGGCTAGAATTGCCTTTATTGGGATTCTGATCTTCTGGCTTCTTCTTCTTGGCACCCTACATAATGCGATATCCAAGGTTATTTTGATGAAGTATTTTAGTCATTATATCTATTTGTTTATGCATGCATTCAGATTTTGGATGGAATCCTTTATGGCAATATGTGCATTTCTCCCCTCTTATTCCCTTTCCACCTTTGGATCCAGAGGCATCGGTGAAGGGTTTTGAGTACCCTTCCTTCTTCGTATTTCATGTGTTTTCCTTTTATATTTATATTTATATTTATTATATTGATGGCTTCCATATTGCACAGTAAGTGCATGCGCCTTTGGGCCTTTGATTTTTCCCATGTTGATGACCTTGGTTTTCTCTTGTGTCAGGGATTAGATAAATTCCTCAAGAGAAGACATCTTCTAGGTTGCTCCAGAGGAAAATTTGACTGAATGGAATGTGGATACGAACACAGAAAATTTAGGACCAAGTTTGGAGAGAATGTTGAGAACCATTTGTTTCTCCTCCTTCAATTTAACAACCCCACAAACTTTGAGTTGCGACAGTAAATCCTTCTATTTTGTGAATAAATCTTGGAGATTGTTGAAGATTTTTGGATCCAATGTCAACAATTCCACCTTGAGCATGTGTCCCCTCATCTCATCTTGTTTTCCAAATATCCCTTCCAAGGTGGTCTAGGCTTCATTGGGGGTTTTACAGGAAGATATGTGAAAAAGGAGATCAAGAGAGATGAGACTGCAAATTGTTCTGAATGCTTCATCCATTTGATTTAGATACTTGGATTTTTCTATGGCTGATGTCGGTTCTATCTCTGTATTCAATGTTAACCTGTACAATCCTCTAGTTTGGAGATGCATGATTATTCTCTCATTCCATGCAAAGTAATTGTAAGGTGTAAGAATGAATTATTTTGGGAATTCCATTTTTCCGTTATCTTCAATCTTTGGTACCTGCAAAAATAATTTGGTGTAGATTTTGCTTAGCAGTCCATCGGCTCCGATACCATGTAAATGTGTTGAAAATTCACATAATAGATCTATCTAGAAAATACCACACACATTTGCAGAGAGAAATTGAGAAAGAAGAAGCAATAAAGAAAGAATGGAAGAATTCTCATTAACCGTAATGAATAATGAATAATTTACGCATGATATACTTTGTATAACTCAACCAACGGACACTCAAGGTGAATCCAATGTGCCATAGTGGTGGTCTAGAGTGATACAGACACACATCAACAGTTATAGGAGTGAACTGCCAACTAGTCTAGTCTCTCGGGTAGTTACGAGAGTGAACTGCCACCTAGCCGAGTTAACTAGTCTACTAGTCTTCAGTTAAGTGATTGAAACATAGTGCAGTGAGGAGGAGATGATGGAATAATGGGTAATGCACTAGTATAGTGAAGATATGAAGGATAATTCACATTAACCGGTGATGATCCCAATGCTGCATGGTGACAAAACCAATGCAGCATCTAGACTCCACTCAACTAGTCAAACTGAAGAGAATATTCTTCTAGAGGAATATTCTTCCTAAATTTTAGGAGACTAGATAAAGACTAATAAACATAGGAAAAACCTTAGGAAAAATAAATCCTAGGTGTGTGTGAAGTAACTCCAATAGAAGGGTCTTCTTATCTAAAATATGCATAATATTTTCCTTTTTCTTGCTCGAAATGTCATGTTGCCAATCCACCTCTGCCTCATTGTCATCACCTAGATAATCCCCATAGTAGATATATAAGTCAAACACATTAAAAACAAGGGAAATATCTATATCAACTAGTAAATTGACCTTATAAGCATTTCCATCAATTTTCTTGAGAATCTTGCAAGGACCAATTTTCTTATACTTCATTTTTTGGTAGGTTCCTCTAGGAAACTGCTCTTTCCGTAAATAAACCATAACCAAATCAACTTCATTGAACACCTAGTCTCGTCACTGAACATCTTTTATAAGTTTGTTATGTTCATTACTAGCCTGCAGTTTTTGTCTCACTTATTGCTACAACTGTTGAATGTGTTCTGCAAATGCTTCCCCATCATCGTTGATCCTATCCCCAAGTGGTAGCTGCGCCAAATCTGGGACACCCATAGGATTTATATTGTAAACAACATGGAATGGATATTTACCTATAGATCTATTCACTAAACTATTATAGGAAAATTCTGCTTGAGGTAAATCCAAATCCCATTGCTTGGGCTTCTCTCCAACAATGCTCCGTAACATATTTCCCAAACTCCAATTTACTACCTCGGTCTGCCCATCTATTTTGGGGTGATAGGCACTGCTGAATTGTAATTTATTCCCCATCTTATTCCATAAGGTCCTCCAAAAATTACCCAAGAACCGAGTATCTCTATCAGAGGTAATAGTTTTTGGAACCCCATGCAATCTAACAATTTTGTTGGGTATGTGTTATATTCTTTGCACGAAGAGCTCTAGTGTCTGCTACATTCTGTCGGGCACGCTGAGGGGGTTTGAGGCGGGGCAGTTCCCCTGAGAATTTTTTTCCCTCAGGAAATGTGTTGCATTTTTGCCTCATTTTTGGTGTTGCCTCGATTTTTGTGTCCATTATTGGGTGGTTTTTCGACACATGGTTTTTGCCGATGGTTTTCTATTTCTGTTTAAGGAATTAGGGTTGTTGACTAATCCAGGTCATTGGGTTAGGGTTTTGGATGTCGCTGGCTCCTATATATATTGTATTGTAAAGAATGTAACGCCATGAATGAATATAAAATATGCTGGTTTTCCCGGTTTGGGTTTCTAGGGGAAAAATCTCTTTGTAATGTTTGTATTTTCCATTGTATCTTTTCTGTTCTTTTACTGAAAATCTGTTTGTAGTAAATAATTGTACAAATTTAAAATCTACATTTGGTATCATAGCTTTGTTGGCTTCAGGGGGACGCCTTTGTGGTCAAGGGTTTGGATCAGGACTGTGCTAAGCCTTGTTACAGTGGGATATCTATGGTATTGATTTTTCAGGACAAAAGAAATGGCGAGTAGTTCAAAAATGGAGATCGAGAAGTTTAATGTGAAATTTTTTGAGTTGTGGAAGCTCAAGATGGAAGATCTGTTGGTGGACAAAGATCAATGGATCATGGTGGATCCAGGTACTGCACCTACAATAACTTCAACAGATGATTGGAAAAAGTTGGATAGGAAGGCGAAGAGCACAATTCGACTATGTCTCTCAAATTCAATATTACTGAATGTGTCAGAGGAAGCTACAACCAAATATTTATGGGATAAGTTGGGGAAGTTGTATCAGTCCAAGTCCCTAGTAAATAAACTTTTCCTGAGAAAGAAGCTATATAACCTGAGAATGAGAGATGGAGACTCGGTGGAAGAGCATTTGAATGCCTTCAATAATGTGGCAAGTCAGTTAATATTTGTTGAGATTAAAATTTCAGATAAAGATAAGTGTATCAGTTTATTGTGCTCTTTACTAGACTCGTGGGATAATATGGTTGTGGCCATAGGTAGTAATACAACTGCCTTGAAGTTTGATGAAGTGTTCTCATCCTTGTTTTCAGAGGAGATGAGATGGAAGAACACAGAAGGACATAACACAAATGCATTATTTTCAAGATGATGCTCCCAATAAATAAATAGATCTAAGTCCTCAAGTGGGAGATCTAAGTCTAAGGGTAGATCTAAATCTCCTAGAAAGCTTGTAAATGTATGATGGATATGTGTAAAACAAGGGCACTACAAGAAGCAGTGTAGATTCAAAGTTGAGAAAAAGAACAGATCTAAAGAATATCCTTCTACAAAAGAAAATACCTCCAAGGAAGAAGGAGGGGATGTACTTGGCTTCTTCAAGCACATATGCAGATCAAGAGGCATGGTTGGTTGACTTAGGTGCATCCTTTCACATGACTCCCCACAGGGAGTGGTTCTGTGAATATGAAAGGTATGATAGAGGTAATTTTTTTCTAGGTCATGACTCGACAACCGAAATCATAGGTCGAGAAAAATTTAAGTTGAGGCTCATAGATGGAAGGATTAGAACACTACCTGGTATTCTGCACATCCCAAGATTGGCTAAAAATTTGATTTCTGTAAGCAAAATGGATGATGCATGGGTTAAAATAATATTTGAAAAGGAAACCTACAGGATGGTTCGAGGAACAATGGTGTTGCTGAAGGGAGTTTTTTTTGGAACTATGTATAATCTGCAAGGAAGCACTATTAGTGATGGGTGTAATAGTTCCATTTTTCCTGATATTGGAGTTTAAGAATAAATAAATCCTACAGTCTTTAGAGAAAAGGTTATGTTGTGGCTTCAAAGACTGGGGCATATCAAAAAGAAGGGTCTTCGACTACTACATGGTAAAGTTATGGTTGAAGGTATGTTTATCTTCTCTTTGGATTTTGATTTGTGTGAACATTATGTATATGGGAAGCAAAATTAGGTAAGATTCCCCTCTGGTGCAACGAGGGCATAAGGAATTTTACAACTAGTTCACAGTGATGTGTTTGGACCTGTGTCGGATCCATCATTGGGAAAATCTGTGTACTATGTCTCATTTATAGATAACTTCTCGAGGAATAATTGGATATATTTCCTCATAAATAAATTTGAAGTATTTGATAGGTTTAAAGAGTTTAGGGCTCTTGTTGAGAATAAAACATAGAAAATAATTAAGGTGTTGAGGATAGCTAATGGTAGAGAGTTCTATGGGAATGAATTTGAAGAATTATGTAAGAAGTGCAGCATAGCAAGGAAGAAAACTACTCCATATACACCTCAATAGAATGGAGTTGCAGAAAGGATGAACAAGACATTGATGGAAAAAACAAGGTGCATTTTCAATGGTGTCGGGTTAGGGAAATAATTCTTGTAGAGGCAGTGGGTACTACATTTTACCTGGTCAACAGATCACCCTCATCAACGCTAGATGACAAGACTCCACAAGAGGCATGTACTTGTAAGAAACCTTTTCTCACACATCTCAAGGTATTTGGTTGTGAGGCCTATGTTCATGTTATAAAATAAAATAGGAGTAATCTAGATAAGAAGGCTGAAAAGTGTATCTTTATTGGGTATAAAGATGGTCTCAAAGGTTATAAGCTTTGGAACTTAGAAACTAAGAAGGTTGTGTATAATCGAGATGTGGTAGTTAGAGAAATGAAGGATGTTGTTAAACAGGAAGTCCTACCAAGTAAGGAAGAACCAAAGAAAATAGAGTTTTATTTAAAGGATGATGAATCAGACTTTACAAAAGAACAAGAATTAGAATAAGATCCTCATACTCAAGTATTAAGGAGATCAGTTCAAGAAATAAGGCTACCAGAAAGGTATACTCCATCTAATTTTTGTTCAAATTTTTCTTTGTCTATTACTGATGATGATCCTAGAACTGTCAGGGAGGCGATGGATTCAGAGGATGGAAATTTTTGGAAAAAGGCCATGGATGAAGAAATGGAAGCCTTGGATAAGAATGAGGCTTGGGATCTAGTGTAGTTTCTGACTGGAAGAAATTCCATTGGGAGCAAATGGGTATTTAAAAAGAAGGAAAAGTGGAGAAATACAAAGCTCGGTTAGTAGAAAAGGGTTATTTCGAGGTTGAGGGAAATGATTTTGGTGAGATTTTTTTTCCTGTTGCCAAGTTAACTTCTATAATATTTCTATTAGTTGTTGCTGCTACATTTGATTTTGAATTAGAACAAATGGATGTGAAGACAACATTCCTACATGGGGATCTGGAAGAAAAAATCTATATGAAGCATCCATAAGGCTTTGTTGTGAAGGGAAAAAAGGAGATGGCATGCAAGATGAAAAAGTCCTTGTATGGTTTAAAGTAATCACCAAGGATGTGGTATAAAAAATTTGATACTTATATGCTGGGACTTGGCTTCACAAGAAGCAAAGAGGATCACTGTGTGTATTTTAAATTAATTGGTGATCATTTGATTTATTTGGTCTTGTATGTGGATGGCATGTTGTTGATAGGAAACAACAAGGAGATTATCTAGGATGTGAAAACTCAGTTGTCCTCTAAATTTGACATGAAGGATATCGGTGCTTCAAATTTCATTTTGGGCATGGAAATTAAAACATATCGGAAAAAGAGGAAACTCTGGTTAAATCAGAGAAAATATGTCGAGACAATATTGCATAGGTTTAATATGCATGAATGTAAACCGGTCAAGGTCCCTATTCCTGTTGGTGTAAAGTTATCTGTGGATCTGTGTCCCAAGACACAATAAGATAAGGAGGACATGTCTCGTGTTCCATATGCAAGTGCAGTTGGCAGCTTGATGTATGCAATGGTCTGTACGAGACCAGGCATTGCACATGCAGTGGGAGTTTTGAGCATGCATATGTCAAAACCATGGAAGGAGCATTGGATAGCAGTAAAAAGGGTTTTCAGGTATTTGTGTGGCACTACCAACAATGGATTGTGCTACCAAGGAAGAATGATATTGGACAGAGTGTTGGACATACATGGCTTTGTGGATGCAGATTGGGCTGGAGATCTGGATCGTAGAAAATCTACAAGTGGGTATGTGTTTAACCTATTTGGAGGAGGAATCAAATGGGTGAGCAAAGGACATGGTGTAGTGGCACTTTCAACTACATAAGCTGAATACATGGCATCCACTCATGCAAATAAGGAAGAAATATGGTTACAAATATTGTGTTCGGGTATTGGGTTGGTACAACAAGCTATAAGGATAGATTGTGACAGTCAGAGTGCAATTTTTCTGGAGAAGAACCCGACTTATCATTTAAAGACAAAGCATATTGATATTCAATATCACTTTGTGAGATACATGGTTGAAGAAAAGAAAGTGTTGCCGATGAAGGTGGACACTCTCAAGAATGTTCCAGATTTATTAACAAAATCTGTGAGCCCTGGATTGTTGACTATGTAACCTTGTAACCTCCTGTATGGAAAGAAAACAACAAGTGGGAGAATGTTGGGTATGTGTTATATTATTTGCACAACTAGCTATAGTGGCTGCTATGTTGCACCAAGCATGTAGGGGGAAACACTCCCGAGATTTTTTTTCCTCGAGAAACGTGTCACATTTTTGCCTTGTTTTTCATGTTGCTTCGATTTTCGTGTCCATTGTTGGGAGGTTTTTCAGCACATGGTTTTTTCCAATGATTTTTTATTTCCAGTTAAGGAATTAGGGTTGTTGACTAATCTAGGTCATTGGGTTAGGGTTTTGGATGCCGCTGGCTCCTATATGCATACTGTATTGTAAACAATGTAACACCATGAATGAATATAGCATATGTTGGTTTTCCCGGTTTGGGTTTCTAGGGGAAAAATATCTGTGTAATGTTTGTATTTTCCATTGTATCTTTTCTATTATTTTACTGAAAGTCTGTTTGCAGTAAATAATTGTACAAGGTTAATATCTACAAATTTCTGCCACCCTCAATGCATCACTGGTTTTCTTGCAAGCAATGGAATGAGCCATTTTAGAGAAACTGTCAACAACCACAAAAATAGAATCATTACCTCACTGTGTGTTTAGGAGCGCCAACACAAAGTCCATGCTTAGATCTATCCATGGGCCTATGGGAACTGGTAATGGCATATACAACCCTGTGTTCTATGAGTGTCCTTTAGACATTTGAAAAATCCTAGATCGTGCCACATATCTAGTTATATCCTTTTTCATCTTCGTCCAGTAATACTTATCTTCTATTAAGGCTAGCGTCTTATCCTTTCCAAAATGTCCCGCCGAACCACTACTGTGAAGTTCTCTAATAATATTTTCTCTCATAGAACCAATTGGAATGCATAGTTGTTTTTGTTTGATGAGGTAGCCATCTTGCATAAAATATTCACCCTGAGTAAGATCCATGTTTCCAGCGAGTGGATTCTTCAACTGTTCCACAATCTCCCAAAAATATTTATCAGACGCATAGAGATCCTTTAATGAAACAAACCCAATTACTTGATTTTTCATGGTTGTCAAAATAAGAATGCTCTAGATCAAAGCATCTGGAACTTGATTCTACCATCCTGATTTGTGCTTCAGAAAAAAGGTGTAGCCTTGTAAGAAAGAGACCCATTTTGCATGTTTACTGTTCAATTTCTTTTGGGTGTTTACATATTTTAATGCAATGTGATCAGTAAATAACACAAACTCCTTTAGCACTAAATAATGCCTCCAATGTCGCAATGCTTGCATAATTGCATAAAATTCTACATCATCTGTGGAGTAGTTCTTTCTTACCTCATTCAACTTTTCACTAAAAAATGCAATTGGTCTACCTGCTTGGGTAAGTACAGCTCCAATGCCTACATGTGAAGCACCACAATCTACCTCAAACACTTTATCAAAATATGGTAAGGCTCTATAGGTGCATCAATTACCTTCTTCTTTAAAAACTTAAAACTTTCCCCAGCTTCATTGGTCCACATGAATGTCTTGCCTTTGGTGAAATTTTTTATGGGTGCTACAATACTGCTAAAATTTCGAACAAATTTTAGGTAAAAGGTGGCCAGTCCATGAAAAATTCTTACCTCTGTTATGCTCCGAGGACTAAGACACTCCAAAATTGCTTTGACCTTGTCTGGATCCATCTTGACTCCTTATATTGAGATGAAAAAACCTATAAATACCAAACTTTCTTGCAAGAACATATATTTCTTAAAGTTTTCATAAAATTGATGTTTTCTCAACACATCCAATATAATTTTTAAATGATGAAAGTGATCTTCGTTGTTGTTACTGAAAACTAGGATGTCATCAAAATAAACGACAGAAAACTTACCAATATAAGGTCAAAGCATAGTATTCATCAATCACATGAAAGTACTAGGTGCATTGAACAACCCAAAGAGCATCACCATCCATTCATATAGTCCATCCTTGGTCTTGAAGGTGGTTTTCCATTCATCCCCTTCGCGAATATGGATCTGATGGTATCCACTTCACAAATCAATTTTACTAAAGTATTTAGCTACGGCTAGCACATCCATCACGTTGTCCAAGCGCGGTATAGGAAACTAATATTTGATAGTAATTTTATTGATTGCTCTACAATCTATGCACATCCTGGACACGTATTATCTTTTTTTGGAGTCAACAATGTCGGTAGAACATAGGGACTCATGCTTTCTCTTACCACACCTTTCTTTATAAGTTTTTTCACTTGCCGGTTGAGCTATGCATGTTGTGTAGGAATCATCCTATATGCTGCCTTATTAGATAAATATGATTATGGGATTAGATCAATGTGATGTTGAATATCCATCTTTGGTGGAACACCATCAGGTAGTTCATCAGGGATAACATCCACATATTATTCTAGTAACTTGGCCATTTCAGTAGGAATTGGTACATCTTCCCTAACTCCTTTTTGCACTATTAATGCATAGCAGACTCTCGTCACCTTCATTTTCTTAACAATCTCTCTTTCCGACAACATATTCTCAACTTTCCCCTCATCCTTAAGGGGCAAAAGGATGAATTTCGATCCATCCTTCCAAAAGGTGTAGGTATTCTTTTCTCCATCATGCATGAATTTTCTGTCATATTGTCAAGGTCTCCCCAATAAAAAATGACATGTATCCATCAGAATGACAACAAACCATACTTCATATTTATAAGTCTTACCGATGGAAAACTTGATCAAACATCTTTTATTAATGGTGACTTCAATCCCTTTTTTGAACCATGTAATTCGGTAAGGATGGGGATGTGTTTCACAACATAATTTCAACTTATCTACCATCTCTTTGGAAACCATATTCTCACAACTTCCACTTCAATAATAACTTGACATACCTTTCCCCAGGAAGTGCATCTGGTTCGAAAAATATTTTCCCGAAGCCAAGAATCTTCATTGTCGCTACTCTGTGTTTTCTCTTTTTCAAGAATCACCATTAACCTTTGTATCATGATATTCTCCCCCATATCGACCGAGACTTCATATTCAACTCCTTCTTCTTCATTCTCGGCTTGGACCAAGTTTAAACTACACTGTTTCCCTTGCTTCGACTCTTGCATGCTATAATTTGGGCATTCAAATGCTCTATGACCCTCTACACCACACCTGAAACACACATAAGGTCCTCCTCTACAACCACCATAACCTCTACCCCTCTGAAATCACTTTCCTCGTGGTTGATTTAGGTTAACTTGTCGAGTATATTTTGCTTTCTCAGCTCCTTGGGATGATTCACTTCTGCCATATTTAAAACCACCCTGTGAGGTAGACGATGTACCCCTCATTGCTCCTCTATTCCTTTGAGAAAATTGTTGATTTTGTTTTTCCTTGACCTTTAAGGATAATTGGTATGCCTCTTCCATGCTATGAACCCTATGCAAGCTCAATTCATCTTGAATATTTTTTTTTAAACAATTCACATACCTTGTAGTCAGTTTCTCACCAATTTCCTTGTGATCCACACAAATGGACAACTGATAAAACTCATTTGTGAGTTCCTCCACTGTGTACAGGTTTTTCTTCAAGTTCTGAAATCTATGAAAAAGGGACCGGGCATAGTCCAGAGGAAACAAATTTTCTTGCAATTTTTTCCCATCTTGCTTTAGGTCATAAATTTTTTTTTTTCCTTTTTTTTTTATTTGTCTTTTTGCACATGATGCCACCAGATCATGGTGTGACACTTAAACTTGGTGCATGCAAATTTCACATTCTTTTCCTCTGTCGCCAACTTCGTTTCAATTTTTTTTTTCATGGTGTTCAACCAATCTATCAACTCATTTGGCTTAAGACTCCCTACATATTCTAAAACTTCCATTTTGATCCCATCATTTCTCCCCTCTAGAGCCCTGAGCTTCCTCTCTTCAATAGTCATGCATTATAAAGTTTCTTCTTCATGTTCCGTATGTTGATCTACATCTTCCCGATCTATCTCCTCATTAGACACTTCTCTTTGTATTATTCTCTGACTAGCCAACATGTTTGTAAGATATTCTACTTGCCTTTGGAGGTTTTTGATATCTTTGTGCATTTGAGAAAGATACCCTTCTCTTCCTCTTCCTCTCCCAACCATCTTCCCACTCTGATACCAGATGATGTAGTCAATAAAATTTGATTCATTCACAAGATATAAAAACCATGCAAACACACGAGAATGGAAAATAACTCTCTTTTATTCCTTCTCCATCCTAACTATTACAATGGAAGTTCAACCCCTTATAACTACTATTTGAGATTTTCGACAACAACTGATTTTAGAAAAAAAACTAATTTTAGAAAATTCCCGCATGGCTCTAAAAATGACCAATAACTAAAAGCTAACTAGAGAGACATTATTTTTCAACTCGCTTTTTGGATTAGGTGCATAAACTAAGAGATAAATGATTATTACTAACTTAAAAATTATCGTAAAAACACAAAAACCCTAGTTTGAGGCCTTATATGAATGAATTTGGCCTCAGAAATGTGTCAAAACAATGTCTAATCCAAAGGATCATATTGGCATGACAATGAAATTTTCTAGACGTAACTCCCTGTAAAATTTCATCCCAAACGGATAATCGAGTCAAAAGTTATGGCCCTTGAAAATCCCTGCATCACAATGGTGACTTGGCAACAAGACACAAGAGATGGATGAATATAGTGCAACAATGTCAGAGGAATTTAATAACTCTCCATGATGACTAGAAGAATAACCGTTCGAAAGAGTATCTATGAATCATATTAATGGGATGGATCCTAGGTAAGCTAAAACCCAACTGTAATATAATGACTCAAACATGTGCCATGTTCGAGGGTGACTCGATTGACGTTGCCACTTCAAGATAGATCAATAGTGAAAAAATCCGACTCTGTTTTTTTTAATTTTTTTTGGTTTTTGGTGTCTCATTCATGGGTTAATGGAGCCCGAAAGAGAGAGAAAAGTGTGCTTGGAAGTGTCTTTTTCATTCACTTTTAATGATCCTGAAAAAGAGTTAAAAGTGAAGGTGTTTTTTCGTGTCTTTTTACAAGTCTGAAAAAGAGGTAAAATTTTACTCTAAAGTGTCTTTTTACGAGTCCAAAAAAGAGATAAAAGTGTACTCATATGGAGAGAATGAGTGGCTTAACAACAAGATTCTACGTTCCAAGTGCATGGAACTGACTGAAGAAAAATGAATGCAACTAGTACTGGCAAGTGAGATCCACTCTTAGCAGCTATTTTCTCCATAGGACAGGGGATGAAAAACAGAGGCCAAATAATGCAAGAGGTGAACGGTCAAAGGCTACTACAATAGAGATAACCAAGATCTGGGTAAACAACAACACAACGACGAGGTGAATGATGCCAACATCAAATGCATAGTTGACCACTAAGCAACATAAAAATCAGGAACCCCCTTGGGAAATGGCTAGAATATAGATGAAGAGAGGAAAATGAGTCTCAATGTTAAGTCATGGCAGGACTACAGGAGGGTTATCGGGCCTATGGGAAATCACAACGTGGGCACCAAATGGAAAATTCAAGTGCTAACTAGGGCACCCATGGAGGGTAAGCACTATGACACAGGTTGCAACGTGCAAAAAAGGAGTGGCTAATGTCACAACATGATAGGATAGAACCTAAGGCATCGTGATGGAAAAATTGATGGTTAATAATGCAAATCGTTGATGCAAGGAAAAACCTATCCCTATATTCTAGTTTGGGAACATGTACCTCAAGTTCAGTGGACACCACCATTTCGGTAAAAATAAATCCCTGCAATCCTGTCAACACATGTAAACTAGATTATGGGGTCAAAACGCATAGTGAAATCTCAAAAAAAAAACTATTTTTTGATTTTTTGGATATGACATATGCAAAAAAAAGCACTCACATCACACACCTATGTATAAGGCACTATGTATTTTGGTGGCTCATGAAAAGTAGATGCCATTGCTAGGCTGCAACCAAGGATCCTTTCCATCACAAATGAACTCATGGGTCTTTGTTGGCATCATATGACACACCACACTAGGGCCATGCCACATAGTAACAAATTTATACCGAAGAAACTCACCCTGAGTGGTTTCATGAGCTTGGGAAGGTCCTTGATGATGCCCATCAATATGTAAAGGGGGTAAGAAATGTAAATCTTTGGTGTAATGAGAGGAAAATAATTCTATGGAAAGTTTCGAAATGATAACCAAGGAGGAAAAGGGTCAAGACTGGGGGATTCACTGAATGCCCTAAAAAATTCCCCCAGTCCTTGATCATGACTCATCATGCTAAATCTCATTGGTTTCGAATTAGGAAAAGATGATTGATGCATAACCTCATCCTTGGTCTTTGTCAGTAGGTTCAATTGGCCGAACTCTGCTACATTAAATTATCAACCTTGGGATTGTAAATTGATGAAGTGAAATGCAAAATATATGTAGGTACTATTTCTTATCTATCTAATCATGCATAAGGAAAAACTGTTCACTGCTTCAACTTCAGAAACAAAGTTCTGCTCAGCTGCAGAAAAAACAAAGTAATGCTTACTAATGTAAAAGCAAAGTTATAAGAAAAGAAATATAATTCTAATATTTAGGCACACCAGTCCACTGGACTGTTATGAAATTCTTTCAATCACCTAAAACAATGAGAGTTCCTGTTGATCATAACACTCAATTATTCAGTTGATGGCTAATATACTAGTTATCTATATGTAAACATAAGTGAATAAATTGTGGAAAGGAAATGACATAATTAAGAAATCACACAACTGGATAAGAAAAAACACCATACCAACAATGATAATGAAAATGAATAATGTGAATGCTATTTGGAGAAGTCATATGGAGCTAAACTCTTACACACACATAATTAACAATTCATATGAGAGAACAATAACCAGATCTTTTGTTTTACAAACAAATACAATTACAACAATTCGATAATAAGGAGTAATGATAATAGTTGTCTCTTATAAGGATCTAATTGCACATATTTATACAATTGAAACAAGATCGCTCAGATCCAAACTATATGGATCTTACTAACAATTTGTTTCGAATTACATATGCGCATATAACAAATCGTATTTACAATCTTTTGTGGATGTATATAATGAATGTGATCATCCACGTATTTGAGAAATCCATGGAAAAATGCATGAATTTCTCTGATATAATCTTGTTTCTTCCTCGTGTATAGATTTGATGAAGTTGGGTTACGCACTTTGCCATATGTACACGTTGAATTGTAAGTTTGAATTTTCTTCTGCTTTGAGCTGGAAGATCCATGGTTTATGTTGACAAGTGGATTAGCTTCAGGGATCATTTTGATGCCTTCCAGATGTCAGGGTTCAGTATAGGGTTGATCGCGGCCCTATAGAACAACAAATTCACTACAAAAAATTGTCTTAGTAACTAGGGTACAAAAATGGATTATGAGTTGCTATAGAATCATAAGATTTTGTAGCTACTCATTACAAGAAGATTTTGTAGCTACTCATTACAATAATAGTTAATTAAATCATTGTTCACAAAGAAGAATGGAATTAAGTATAAAAATGGAAAATTTACCTTTAACTTTCTTCAATGCACATTATATTTTGTAGTTGATTATGATTTTACGACAAACATGAGTAAGTTAGGATATAATTGAGGAATAGATATAAGCTTTTAGATGGAATTTGTTTGCAACCCAACTAGTCTTTGGTTTTATGTTTCTATTCAAAGCATTTTTTTTTACATCTTGTGCTTTACTTCCGAGCAAGAGGATTCATCAAACTGATAGCTCATAGTATACAATTTTGTTTTATTTTTATTTTGGTCATTCAATTTTTCGTGTGAGACTTGATGTTTGTTACCCTTCTCTAAATTCATGACTGAGAAACATGTATTTAGTTATCTTTCGTCTACAACAACTAAGAAGGAAATTTATATGTGATTATCCCATGCATAATTTCAATTTTTTTTTGTTACTTCTAGTTGTAACCTATGATAAATGATCGAGTGATTATCGTTACATTTAAACAAAATATTGATTATCTACTAGGTAAACGAAATGGCTATGAGCGAATTTTTTTAGACATATCGACCTATGTCTGAGCTTAGGTTAAACGTTCCAATTGAAGAATTGAAAACCTTTGGATAAATCTAAGTGCTCGGGAAATTTTCTTACTTTTACCACCAAAATCTATACCATGTTCATTTATGATGGTACTTACTCCTCACCGAACTTTCTGTACATTTTGTGCATTATGATTTCATCAGGGGAAAATTCTTGGTTAGTATACCAGCGTTTCATGGCAAACAACAATGGCTACATGAGTTTTGTTGTCCAAACCACACCTGTCCTTTACTTGGCTGGAGGAAATCAATATTCCAAGTCAGAAATGATAGCCATGTACTTTCATTTTATGCACATTTCACCTCACATCAGGTATGTTTATCTGTGTCTCTTTGAAGCTTATCTCTTTTCCTTGCTCACATTTCATTTCGATCATCCCCACAAATTTCATTTCATTGTTTTCCGATTCACCTCTGCTGCGGCTCTTGTCATTAGGATTGAAAATAATGGTTCCTAAACCCTACTAACTTATGATGATGTCACTTAGAGACTTACCCAGGTTGGGTGGATACCTTTCGTTCAGTCATTTAGGGGTTTTAACTTAGATGTTTCCAAAGAGTTTTCCCAAACATTTGATGGCTTGAGAGTTAAAGTCGGTGATGTACAGTTTAAAAATATCAGGGTAGAAAATATCCCTTGGCAGTCAGTGCTAGTGTCTAAACAAACGAAATATCATGTCAAATGATTATCCCTAGATTTATTCCAGTCTAAATGACACAACCTCTTGTTGATCATCAAGCAATTTATAACTTGCGAAGACCGTTTTAGTTTGATTTTCTACTTCCACATACGTCTGCTCATGGTTTTCCTTGGTTTTCATCTAAATTTACCTTTCTATTTTCTCAAAAGTCTCTTGAAAATGGCCAAGTTATATCAATGTTTGATTAGCAACCCTCAGGCCAGCCTGTTCCATCATGACTTGATCTGAACTCTAGTTGAATATCATTTGGTTAGTATTGGGATAATTTGGAAAGTTTTCTTATTAGAAATAAGTTTTTATCCTTGAGTGGTGAACTTGTAATGGGCACCGTCCAAAATGGTGAAGGGATTTTACCTCTGCAAAATCCATCACAGGAATTACAAATTGAAATTCTAATTGATGAAAGCCCTGTTTCGTTGTCTAAAATCCAAGATGTCTCCTTACCTGTAACACAAACAATAGTTAAAAAGAAGAAGTTTCTCCCCAAGAAACCACTAGAAGTTGTTGTTTCGGATCTGAAAGATCGATTTATGAAGGAAATTCAGCCACAACCCGTGAGTCCTATTAGAGAAGAACAATTAAATACTGAGGATAATGGCGAAGTGGGTTTCAATAATAAAAGGGCCGACCGAGTCATCTCCAGGATGATTCGTAATAGAAAGAAACATAAGGATGATAATATTCCAACTATTATGATAGACCAAGACTCGTCTCAAGAAGACCACATTGAGTATGACTTCATCTCAAACTTACCTCCTTGCCTTCAAGTTTGTAAAGGCTTCTCTGGCATACATGCCAATTTAAAAGCTAAGGAAGGGTTTGCAAAAAAGGAACAATAGTATCAAATTCCAGGTTTAGAACCTGATCACTGTTATGACTATCTGGCTTGGGTAAAAAAGTATTATTATGATGTGCCTTATCTACAAATGCGGTTAAATCAGGTCACAAGACAAAACAAAGAGTTAGAAGAAGAAAACAATAGATTAAATATGAAATCCCAAAAGTCCAAATCCCGCAAAGTTAAAACGCCAAAGCAATTTGGGGACGTGATTATAAAATATTCAACTAATGTTAATTTCATCACAGGATCTAATGTACACAATCCATCACTTTCAAATGATTAATTTGGGTAACTAAAAGTCATTTCTCTTGTGATTGAATAAGTTTTAAAATAACATGATTTGTTTGTGATAGACTAGCTACATAATCAATGATTCAGTAGCCAGTCTTACATTAGTTACATAGATTTTGATGTTATTTTGTTTTGTCTTTTTTCAGGTCTTTACCAAACTCGGATGGATGATATACGCGATGATTATGCTATAAGAAAATCTGGGATGATACTTATTTTTGAAAGTGTTAATTTCTTTCTCAAACAGTTGATTGATCATGAATGATCATTTGTAAGAAACTTGTTAAAGTTGTTATAATTTTGTTATTTTTCCTAGTTTAGATTGGAGGTTATATATCCTTATTTTTGGATAGATCGATCTCTATCCTATGGGTTGGATAAACAACCAAGAACTCCTTTAAATATTCATTTTTGATTTGAAAATGAAAACAATTGGAACCTGGGAGAATGGACTAAGATTTTTTTTTGAATGAAAGATATGAAAAGGCAGTCTGCTTGATGGCTTTCATCTCGACAGTGAATTGTTTAATTTGATTATTTATTAGTCATGTTACTTTTCATATTTTTATGATATTAAAACATATATTGATTGAATTAACTTTTGTCTATTCATCTATATATATGCTTTGATGTATTTTTCTTTTTTGTTCATGATATAGCCAATTTCTTCTAGTTATTATGATCCATATGATACATTAAACACAAGACATATATCTCTGTGTTCTGAGTTGTCTCGAAAATTTGAATTTATTATATCAATTTCATACGATTGGAGTTGCTTTCATTCTCTATGTATCGAATTACATAACATCATAATGAATTATATTTGTCTTTTTGTTCCTTATAAGCCATCTATGAATTGTTGAAATTGCTTGAATTTCTTCAGGTAATATCATAATTTTCTTTCTGCTATTCTGTAAAGTGCTTGCCATAGATTTCTTCTTGGAAAACAGGTTACTGGAGCATATATTACACAGGAAGACAAAAGCCATAGTTCTTTTTGGGTTGTTGATCAACAACATGTCAGTTTATTTTTATTACAACTCAACTTTAAATGCGTTGATCATTTTAGTTATATCATTATAAATCATATTCATTCCTTTTGGTGTTATTTTTTGTTTAAGTTATTAATTAGTTATAGAGTAGTTTTCCTTATCTTTCATGTGTTACTTAAACTCTATTTTAGTAGTACAATTTTCAGTTTCACAAGGCTTTGTACAAACCTTGTATATGTACATAAATATTGTATATAATATAAATAAGACTATGTGGTATTTATATATTAAAGATATATATAGTAGAAAATGTATATAGTGGTTTTGTATAGATAGATAGTCATTTTTATTTCTTAGTTTACCTTAGTATTTTTCACTAGCTAACAGAGCCATAAAACCCGTCAAGGTAGGTTATTTCAAATGACTTGGGTTACTTAGACAACCCCATACCGGATCTTCCCTTCCCATTGGAGGCCTATTTTGAGGACTCAACATCTCCCCCACATGGAAGATGTTGCATGTCCTCATGCAACCAAAATGACTCTCTACTTCCTCCAACAAAATTTCAAAATTTCAGACCCCTTCATCCTTAAGTTATTTCTAAAGCATCTATCAAAATATTCAATCCTGAGGCTTGTCCTTGTCCACTTCTTGCCTTATCTAGATTTGTTCTTAATATCCTAATATTGATTCCTCTTAGCCTGCTCTGTATGTACCATTTCCTAGCCTGGTTTCTAGCAACTTCTTTTCAGATTCCAATTGCTCCTTATATTTTTGCAACTGGGAAATACTAGCTTTCAAGACTGGATTTTCTGAATTGATATTATTTTCAAGGAGTGTTAGCTCCTTGAGTTCTTCTTTTAAGTTTCTAATATTTCCAACTCGCTTATCTTTCAAAGAAGTGGTAATAGGTTCAATTATTGGTTCTTTATCAATATTAGTGGCATCATGGACTTCATAATCAATCTCAAACTAATTAAATTCTTTGTCTAATTCCTCTAAGTCATATGTTGGCAATTTAAAACTGGGAGATGGACTAAGAGATAAATCAGACCCAAGATTTTTGTTTGGAGTTGTATTCTTCATGCTATTGGGTTGCTCCTTGTCAGATCCTTTAAGTTAAATAACCTCCTTGTCTTGTGCTTGGCGGCTATCATACTTCTCTACTTCCAAATGTTCCACTTATTCATCTTCCAGTTATATATTCTCTAACTCAGGTACTTCATGACTTTCTCGTTATGTTTCCAAGATTTCCAAATTGGAAACTCTCATTTTTATCCCTGAGACTATGTTCTCAATACTTTTTTTCTTTGACCCTATTGTCACTTTTTTTCTAGGGCTTTAATATAATGGTTCTGAATTAGGAATTGTTCCCGATCATCATTATGCTCCTATAGTATAGCCTCCACTAAAATTTTAATCAATCCAAAATGAAACAAACTACTTTCTATAGTCTCGGGGTTACACTGTATTGTGGAAGCCATTTTCTTCAAACTACTCATAAAATAAAAAGGCATATTCAACTCGTATCCTTTCACAAAATTCTTGAGTAATTTGAGATGGTAATGAAATACTAACTCATACCTTCCTTCACAAGTTACATATTTCTGTAAGATGAACAAGACGTCACACCATTTCTTTTTAAATGCAGAGGTAGGCATACCCTTCTTCCAATCTGTTAATTGTTTTGGATTTTTGAGAAAATCCTTCCAAATTTCACCTTTGATTCTCTTATTTTTGAACTAGGGTTTGCCACCTTGAGGCAACTTTGTCACATGCGAGATTAATGCTTCAGTCAATTGGATATTAAGATCACCAGTATGGCTCTTTGTGACATCAAACATTCTCACAGAATCCTTGGCCACCTGTTTATCGTGCTCCTGAAACTTCTGTAGAAAGGGAAACAACCTAGCTTTTTGGAATCACTTTATACACTTTGGATATGCCTCTAGAATCTCAATCCCATTCAGCTCCCATATGACCATATGTCCCATGCTTCCAATTTTTGCAAAGTTAGTGATAGTTCCGATCAAAATAGACTCTTTGTCACAGGAAGAGACATGAAACAATAATAAGAAAAGGTGGATTTTGCAAATAATATGGAGATTTTGGGAAATTTGGGAGAGGACAGAGTTCATGATTCAAAATCATGCAAATGGTCATGCCTCCTTTTGTTTTATTATCGTAGTTCATGGCGATGATCCTTCATGATTGGATCGATTTTTCGGTCCAATCAATCACTCTGAAATATAATGCATGCCATAAATAAATTGTCGCCATGCATATTAAAATTATGTATATAGTGTTTTGACATGATCAATTGTTTGGTTAACGTAAGTTCTCAAAGGCATAGCATAGAATTCAGAAAAACAGATAGAGTAGACTTAATAAAACAAAGTATGCATGCTTTGAGATTCAATTTTTTTTCCATCTTATATATAACCCATAAATCTATTTGCACGAATGATTTAAAAAGTTATTACCTCTATGATTTTACATGTATCCTGAAGAATTCAACACCTCCAAAACTAAAGTTGAACCATGACTGTGTTGGTTTTGGAGCTTGATTATCTTCATGATTTATAGGTCTTTGTTTTTAGTCGTGTTTATACCCCATGAAGGCTATACACCCCTCCATGTGGGGGGTTGTAGCCCCCCCCCCCCCCCAAAGAAAAAATCACCTTGTAAATGTATATTGTAATTTCATAGTCAATCTTGACCGTTCATCATTAAGTCATAGATTTGACGATAGAGATTATGTTATGGTTTTTTTCCCTAGAAGGAAACCCTCTTTTATGAGGGAATTGTATTGTGGTTGTTTATTATTGTGAATGTTGTATTCTGAGAGAGGATACTGTGAGAGAAAGAAGAGGACGTTACAACAGGTGTGTTGTAGGTTGTATCCCTTCATTTGCTAGATAATAATAAAGGAAGGACCTAAAAATTTCTCTGGTGGACGTAGCCCACACTGGGTGAACCATCTATATATGTGTCTCTATTGTATTGTGCATATTCTATGTTTTATTTCCACATTTGTTTTGTTTTATTGCTCCGCGATCTTGTTTTTCTAACAACTGGTATCATAGCGAAAGGCAACTCGCAGGAAAAGAGGGTTCAAGGTTCAAGTGGAAGTAATGGCGAAAGACATAAAGTTTAGGGTCAAGAAATTTAATTTCCAAATCTATCAGTTATGGAAGATGCAGATGGAAGATTATTTATATCAAAAGGATCTATTCCTACCATTGGGCAGAATAACAAAGAAGCCGATGACCATGAAGGTTGAAGAATGGGAGGTTCTTGACAGAAAGGCACTAGAAACAATACAGATGAGCCTGACAATGTCGGTGGATTTCAATATTTCAAAAGAAAAGACAACGAAGAAGATGATGGACACATTGGATAAATTGTATGAAAATCCCTAGGCATCCAATAAGGCATTTCTAATGAAGCGATTATTTAATATGAAGATGTCAGAAGGTGGGTCTGTTGCAGATCATTTAAATGAATTTAATGTGGTTACTAATCAACTAAGTTCTGTAAAAGTGGACTTTGATGATGAGGTCAGAGCTCTTCTAATCTTGTGCTCATTGTTAGAAACATGGAATGAATTGGTCATGGTTGTGAGTAGCTCTGTCTCTGGTTCAAACACTATAAACTTTGATGATGTTTTTGGTGTTATCCTTAGCGAGGAAATGCGATGGAAAATCATAGGTGATGTAATGCGTTAATTGTGGAGAACATGGGAATAAAAAAGGATAGAGGAAAGGGATCAGAGAGTCGCTATAATTATAGGAAGGGAAGATCCAAATCCAAAATGGGAAATATAGAGTGCTAGAATTGTGGGAAGAAAGGACATCTAAAGAAATACTACAGAGCTATAATGGACAACACGAGAAAAAACAAGAAGCAAATGTAACAGGTGATGTGTTACAAGATGCTTTGATTCTTTCTGTAGATAATATTTACGAGTCTTGGGTAGTGGATTCAAGGGCTTAATTTCATTGCACACTCGATAGGAAACATTTTATAGATTATGTTCAAGGTGATTTTGGACAGGTTCATTTGGGTGATGATGCACCATGAAAAATTGTTGGAATGGGTAAGGTACAAATAAAGCAAAAGAATGGAAACCAATGGTTGTTGAAAGAGGTAAGACATGTTCCAGATCTAAGGAAAAATATAATTTCAACATGGTAGTTGGAAAGTGAAGGTTTTATATCCATATTTACAGATAAGGTGTGGAAGGTCACCAAAGGATCACTGGTGATATCAAAAGGAGATAAGGTAGGTACATTGCATTTATGTACTGGTAATATTGATTCTTCTATCTCTTTAGATTCTACATGAATGGATACAACACTGTGGTATTATAGGCTTGGAAACATGAGTGAGAAGGGGATGTAGATACTTCACAAAAGAAATTTGCAGGAGTAGAGATGTTATATTCAATGAAAAGGTCATGTACAAAGATCAGTTGCAGGGAAAGAAATAGGAAAAATAAAAACCAGAATATACAATGCTTAATGAGATCACTGAAAAATAAATTCCAAAGGTACCTAAAAATAAAAATGTACAACAACATGAGCATAATGTACCTCAATCTCCTCCAAGTGTTGTTAGAAGATCTACCATGTTAAGTAGACCCCTTGAATGATATTCTCCTTCATTGTATTTTTTATTGTTGACTGATTATGGTGAACCAAAAAGTTATGAAGAAGCAATGCAGGTATACACTAAAAAGAAGTGGGAGAAAGGAATGAAAGAGGAAATGGATTCCTTGGTAAATAACCAGACTTGGGAATTGGTTCAATTTCCTGCAGAAAAAAGAGCATTGCAGAATAAATGGGTTTACAGGTTGAAGGAAGAAGATGGACTAGATTTTGTAAAGGGGTTTTCACAAAATAAAGGTATAGATTTTGATGAAATATTTTCTCCTGTTGTTAAAATGACTTCAATGAGGACTATTTTAAGTCTTGTGGCAGTAGAATATTTTCATCTTGAACAATTAGATGTAAAAAAAACTTTTCTCCATGGGGATTTAGAGGAAGATATTTATATGCAGCAACCACAAGGGTATGAGGTCAAAGGAAAGGAGAATTTGGTATGCAGCTTGAAGAAGAGCTTGTATGGCCTAAAGAAAGATACAAGGCAGTGGTATTTGAAGTTTGATAGGTTTACGAAATAACAAGGTTATAGTAGATGTCATTCTAATCATTGTGTTTATTTTAAAAGGCTAGAAAATGGAAGCTATATTATCTTTCTATTGTATGTAGATGACATGCTTGTTGCAGGGTCTAATATGCAAGATATAAATGAGCTCAAGAATAAATTAGATAATTCATTTGCGATGAAGGATTTGGTTGCTACAAAGAAAATCCTTGGTATGAGAATAACAAGAGACAGGAAAAAACACAAATTGACATTGTCTCAGGGTGAGTACATAGATAAGGTGTTGGAGAGGTTTAGAATGCAGAATGAAAAACAAATTACTACTCCTTTGGATAGCAATTTCAAATTATCCAAGGAAATGTGTCCCAAGTGTTATAGCCCTAAAATTCCCTACTCATGCATATATGACATTGGCCTTCTTACTTGCATAATTTTCCAAATCACTGCTGAGGAGCTCTACTTAAAAAACCAGTTTTTAGAGCATGTACGCACCCTGCACCACTACTGCCCACATACATACACTTTATGAATGATAAACAACCCACATACATACACTTGCTGCACACTAAACAACCCGTGTATACCTCCAAAAGTTGCAAAAATTAAAAAGTTGTAAGGAATTCAGTGGAATTTAGGGGTTATTGGAGGTTTACCAACCAATTCACCTGCTATAGCCTGTCCCCCAACTGAATAAATATACTTTTGTCATATAAAAGGAGGTGTTGGGGTCTCATGTAAGAACCAAGCATTAGAACAGTGAAACTTTTCCCAATTTCACTTCCCTTCCTTGCCTAAGCATTTGCAACCTTATGTGAGTTATTGCCTCAACATTTCCTCTTCAACCCCTTTCCTTCCATTCAGTCCATTCCCTTTTCTTGAGGTGATTAGCAGATTGTGAGAAGAGGCTTATTGAAGGTGCACTTGGAGAATTGTAAAGAGGAGCCCAGACTAGGTTCACAGAACGATGGCCAACAAGGATTGTAAGTTTCAGTCTTTGTTTAATGAATAAAATAATCTCTTTTCTCTATCCCAAATGATAATGTTTTATGTATTTTATTTGATTTATACATAACATTTGATATCTAACCCTAATTCATGAATAAAAATAGTATGCTTGTACCCTTGTTTTCCTAGTCTTGGATGCAAGTCATCTTTGGGAGGAGACTTGCAGTGTTTGGAGCTACAAAGCTTGAGGAGATCATCACTAGACGTTGGATAAAAGGTACAATTATCGATCTTCTCTTATATTGCTTTTTGTTAATTTATTTTGGTATGTTTGGGGTAGTGTAGAAAGTTGATTGAATTTTAGAAGGTCATTTGCTTTGTCTATATCCTAAACCCTGATATAGTTATAGGGGGATTTTCCCACTAGCATAGTTGGCGACCATACTAAGGAGTTTCTCTAGGGTTTTTAGGGAGGTTTTTGAGTTGTTGATTGGTTTTTTCTTTCATTTTGAGTTTCAATCAAGTTTACAGAGTCTTTTAATGGTTTCTGGTCACCTGGAAGGTGGATACCATCTTTCCCTGCCATGTAAGTCTTCCTTGTCTTTTTATTTTTTGAAAAGTCTCAGAGGTGTACATGCCCTGTTTTGGGTCAACTTGAGTACATATGTGCTTTGCACATTAGACAAATCGCACACATATGTATTATAATGATGCAACAACCCATGTCTCTGTGTCTTGAAAGTGTTTTTTCAACAAAGAGAAAGTTTTTCTCTTTCCTGATTGAAGTTCAGACTTTTCAGGACTTTCTTGAACCAGTCAGAGTCTCTGTCTTTGGCCATAGCTTGGGTTATATTTTCAGTCAACTTGTTCCTTATTCTTATTTTGTTTGCCCTAAAAGGTTTAGAGTGAGCTGTCAGGTTTTAGATCCATCTTTTGGTTTCTTGGTTGAATCCCTGCGATCCGCAGTGGGCTTAGGGTCTTTATCAATCTTGTTTTCAATTTTCTCTTTGCTCTTGTTTCATGATTTGAAAAACGATTTTTTTTTTTTTATTTCATTTTTTCTTGTTAAAGCAGTTCGAAAAAAAAGAAGAAGAATTTATCTTGCATTTAGTTTGGTAAAGTAGTCAAGGTGGTTATTTGCAATAGAAAAAGATTCTTCATTTCAAAGTTCTTTTCGATTTCCTGAAATACTAGTAGTTTTTCTTAGTCAAACGAAAGCAAGTTTTAGGATTTCTTCATTTACAAGATCTTGAAATATTGTTTAGAAAAGTTGAATTTACAAAGAGTGTTTACAAGCTTTGCTTTAATTTCGAAGTATATTTTTCTTTCAAATGATTTAAAGTTATCTTCCTTTTTCATCTCTTCATAACTCCATCAGTTTCACTATCGCACCCTTTACGTAAATCAAGCCTTAAAATTAACGCTTAATCTGAAATATATTCGACATTTTATTTGTAGGGTTCATCGACTAGTTTAGGGTTTTAGGGACTTGAATTAGGTGTGAAGAGGAAACTCTTCAAGGCCACTTTAAAACAAACATTGGAGTCTGAGATAGGGAGTGTTTTAAGTCTAGATTTGTAAGAGTTAGTCAGGACCCCCCTCTAACATAGGGGATAAACACAAGGTCACATGAGGAAAGGAAAAAGAGATAACCCCTCCAAATATGGAATAAACATAGTGGGGATTGTATATTGAGGGTCTTTCTCGGGAACAATATCGATCACATTTTCCTATGAAGCCTCGTGGACCTCGAATCCATTCAATATCCTCAGTTGTCTTCCAAACCAATTGATTTTGATACCCTTGAAGGCCTTTAAACTCGTTATCCTGCTCATTACGATTTGCCCGACTGTCGATTGTACCCGCCTGGTGACTGACTACGAGTTGGCAACCTGGTTTCCCATAGTTTACAGACTTACACAAGTGACTGTGGGGGTATATCGCGATACCTAGGGCAGAATTTGGATTGTGCTTCACAGAGTATACCTGGAGGGTGCTTCCGGGTTCGAGTTGCACTTGCACCAGTTTGTTGCTATAGTGTCAATTGGCGTAACCATCCTTCCCACTAGTTAGTCGACTGCTTGATTTATCTTTAGGAATCATTTTAGTGTGTGATTTGTGTTCCACGCTAGTCAAGCCTTACTATGTTGTTTGATCATTTCAAAAAGTGGAATATCAACAACTCTGTTGGTCACGAAGGCTTCAGGTCCTATTATTGGTTATGTTGGAGCCACCTTCGCCACCGTTGAGGCGAAGACTTGATCAAGAAGGGTCGTTCGAAGTGACCGACCTGCAGGAAACTGTGCCCAAGCCTACTTCAAGAGGAGAATTTTCAGCTTCATAGGAATCCACTGTCTCTGACCTTGAAACTAAAGGTTTCAGGCTAGACAATCCTTTGATTACCGACTTTTCAGCGTCAATATTGATTCAGATTGTCCCTCCCGAGGTAACATCTTCCAAGTGCCAGCTAGTTCTACAAGAGAAAATGGAAGCCAATGCTACTACTTCGTTCAAGAGTCCCCATACTCCTGTTACAACTACTACTGGAGGGGGCATCCTACCTCCTCCCCCACCTTTTCCAGTAAAGACCTCATTTTTCTCAACTCCCCCAACTTCGGGCATTGGTCTGATACCTTCAACGACTTCGACCATTGTTCCATTTACACAGAATGCGATGGGCCCTCCCTTCTCATACGAGATGCCCAACTTTGATACAGAATCAGTTCTTACTTATTCTACCTTACAGACCATGGGTTTGGGGGCAGGGAGCTCAAACACTCCTTTGCAAGGGTAAACTACGAGAACTATTGTCCCTTTTAATGTTATCCCTTATGGTGAGGGTCATATACGTCCTCTGCCCCCTTCACTCGGTGGTGCTTTTCAACAGCCAATCGGGCCTAACAATAATTATAGTTTTTTTGGTGGAGGTAGTTTAGGACCTTCATCTTATACAATTCCAGTGGGATTGATGTTGTTCTCCTTGTTCGATGCATTTGGGAACAATGCTTTCTCTTTGAGTGCTTTCTCTACTGGGGTAAACCCCAACTTTGGTTAACAAAATCTAGTGCAAGGTACCATTCCTTCACAGGGAGTGACGACTGGAGTATACTCCACACAGGGTCTTTGGAATCCTTGGCAGGGCTCGGTTCCCTCACAAGAAATGTCGATCGGGGGTAACCCTTTCCATACTTAATGGAACCCATGGAAATGATCCATACCCATGCCCATCGGATTGTCTAGGAGCATCCCCTTCCAAGGTCCTTGGAACACAATGCAGGGAGAAATCCCTGCGCAAACTATGTCGTCCAATTTGGGAGTCAGCCAATGACACCTCAATAGACGTAATTTCCTTTTACTGGTCAAGGCTACAGTTTCTACTAAAACCCTGGTCAACAATCCAATTTTTCTTGACAACTTGGTGCCAGTGAAAATCCATGGTCGTCTTTTCCTATAAATAATTCACAACTGAAACTTACCTTTTTGGAAACTCTACATCTCCCAGACTTGTCGAGATTACTGAATGAACCGATCTATCATGATCCATGTTGGCCCCCCATGCCGACTAAGTTGCCTTCGAATATTCTAAAACTTGAGGGAAAGCTTGGGGAAGATCCAGATGATCATGTGAATACTTTTCACTTATGGTGCTCATCAAACTCACTAAATGACGACTCTGTCTAGTTGCGTCTTTTTCAACACATTATTATAGGGGGGTGTTGCGAAGTGGTATATTGAGCTCAATGACTGAAGGTTCTCTTACTTTAATTACTTGGCGATGGTCTTCTTGAACCATTTATAGTTACCTGTGAGATACGATGCCGACACCGAATTGCTGGCCAAATTTGAGAAAACCAAGATCGACCATATCTCTGATCATATCCAAGAATGGTGGCGAAGAAAGAGCTTGATTAAAGTCAATGTCCCTCCTTATTTCTTTCTTAAGTGGTTCTTGAAGTCTTTGGTGCTCTGCGTATCAAAGGACGTAGTGAATTTCAGGGTGTTTTTAGAAGAGGAGGCTATTATGAGAGCCCAACAGCTTGAACTGATCTATTCTCAGTCTGGCATGCTCCACAAGATCTTTCCAGATGTGCCATGGTATACTCTCAATAAGTATACCATGGTATACTCTCGATGCCCCATGCCGATGGAATTTTGGGATCAACACAAAGAAATTCCACAGATCTTTTGTCGAATCAGTTGCAACCGTTGTCGATACAATAGACTGTGGCCAACCAGACTCTGAGTTAATCTATTCCCCCTACCCATACGTCATATGTACATAGTGTGTAGTCGATGAATCCCAAGGCCAACCAACAGACCGAGGGAAAGAAGAAATAACAAAATAAGAAGGGTAAAGGGGATAAAAAGGCTACCAATAATGCTGGCAGGGGGAAAATAGAGAAGAAGAAGTCGAAGTATCCATGTAATCTCTGCACGGAAGACCACCCGACTCACCTATTCCCTCATCTTGTAGAATACCATAATCTATTAGCGCAACAATAACCTGCTATGTTGACAAACTCTTTTCCACAAGGGAAAAATATGGCTCAGGGTTCCACATCCGCAAGCGCGGCAGGGGGCAGTCAGGGACCCCCCGCGCCTACCAATAAAAATCCAGTCGTGAACATTTACATGAAGAACACCGATGCTCATTTATCGGCCAGGACTCATGACTATGGAATGCCATAATCTATCAAGAAGGGAAAGGAAGCCACTAACCCATCGACTCCTCTCCAAATTGAGAAGGCAGTGGGAGAAACAATGACTCACATCCCTAAAGGTGAGTTTAAGAAGGATTCCCATATTCAAAACACGAGGGCCGCTCATAACTACTCTGTTGTAGAGGATCTGGCACAGACCCCTTGCACAATGTTGGCTCTGGATGTCCTCCAGAGTATCCCCTCGTAGGGAAAAAATCTGTTGTCCACCTTGGGAGCGAGAGAGACTAGTAAGCCATGAGCGATTGTTTTCGATCCAATCGACTTAAAACCTCTTCTTCCTCACCACGTTGCCTTTCAGATAGTAGATTCTTATACCATGAAATATTTTACGTGGAAAATTTTTTGTACATTGGTTGATGATGGTGCATCAACTTACGTGATGTTGTTGGCATGTTGGAAGGAAATTGGCTAGCTTGAGTTGTCTCCGTCGTCTACGTTGCTTACGACTTTTGACGGTTGGTCGTTTAGACCACACAAAATAATTCCTTCCTTTCTCGTGCAGTTAGGGGGTAGAAATACGTGTGTCGAAGTTGAATAGGTCGATGCACCTCTTGACTACAATATTTTGTTAGCAAGAAGTTGGATTTATGCAATGCATGCAGTGGTTTCTACGGTTTTTCGAGTCTTGTGATTTTTGCATGAGGGTTGGAATTTGACCATCGACCAATTGTCTTTTTCTCATCCTTACCCTTCATCGAGGGCTTCCATAGTCTTGATGATTGATAACCCACAGCCTGGCACTGCCAACTTAGGTGCCAGTTTGTTTTTGTCATTGATGGGAACTTTTGATTTCCCGCCACCTTCCATCGATGTAAATCTTATATCGACTATTCCTAACCAACCGGAGGCTACAATTTTGCAAGTGTCGTCTTTTAAAATGAGCTACTTTAATGACCTGTGGAATTTACCTTCCCCATCAGATTTGATAGAAGGGATAGGGGACCTTGGTGTGGCCATTCCCTTATGCGCGACCGAGGTTGCGTACATCATTTTCAAACAAGCCTCAACCAACCAAGATTTGACTCCCTCATAGGAATTAGATCCAGTTCTTGAGACTATTTGGGCTCAAGATTCTCTTGCCACTCAAGATCCTTTAGACTTGTTCTTTCCCTCTGACGAGGCAATTCTAGAGGAAATGACTGGTCCCGACAGACCTTGAGATGATCTACATCATAGATCTTATTTTCTCCCCAAGCTTAGGAGAGTGGAAGCAAGAGAGTTTGTTTTGACTGTGGATGGAGATAGTCCTTGTCCTATCAATCCTTTGGATACACACATAGTTTATGATGAGGGTAACATGGAAAGCATTGCTACAATGATTCCAATCGATATCTCCAAAACCATGGACATCGTGGAGAATGTTTTCATCGGAGTGGATTGCTCCCACGAAGAGTTTCAAACTTACACCGAGTTTTTCAAAGAGTTCCGTGACATTTTTTCCTGGTTTTATGAGGAAATTCTAGGCATCAACCCACAAATTGTCGAACATGAAATCACAACTTATCTTGATGCCAAACCGGTCCGACAGAAGCTTCATCCGGTCAATCCTCAAAAATCAGAAACAATCAAGGCAGAAGTAGAAAAAATGCTCAAAGCCATTTTTATCTACCCTGTACAATTGACGGAATGGGTGTCAAATTAGATTCCGGTCAACAAGAAAGAGGGCATGATTCACACTTGTATGGATTTTCGTGATTTCCATAAGGCCTGCCCAAAAGACAATTTCCCTGCCCTGTTTATCGATCCGATAGTCGATGAATGTGCAGGTTGTGAAGTCCTTTCATTCATGAATTATTTTTTCAAATACAATCAGATTCAAATCAAAACCGAGGACGAACATAAAACAACTTTTATTTGTCCTTGGGGTACCTTCTCGTACCATAAGATGCCTTTTGTCCTGAAGAATGCTGGAGCCACTTGTCAGCAGGCCATGTCGTTTTCTTTTCACGATCTCAAACACATAGTCGATATGTACCTCAATGATCTAGCATCACATTCTTGCAAGAGATATGATCATCCCGCCCATCTACGAATAATGTTTGAGTGATGTCACTACTATCAGATTCACTTGAATTCTAACAAGTGCAGTTTCTGCATGACGTTAGGTCATCTTTTAGGTTTCATTGTATCAACAACATGGATCATGGTTTATCCTCTCAAGGTTGAGAGGATAGTTCAATTGCCTCCCCTGTGCACGATACCCCAACTTCAGAGCTTACATGGGAAAGTGAATATTCTTCGACATTTTGTCGCTAATTACGCCGCAATCACTAAAGGGTTTATGCGTATTTTGAAAAAAGGGGTCCCATTCTGTTGGGATGAAGATTCTTAGCACTCCTTTGAAGCATTGAAACATGCCTTGACGTCTGCCCCACTACTCCGATCTCCTGATTATAACATATATTTCTTGTTGTATTTGGCTACTGCGAAGTCGACCATCGGCATGGTATTGGTTCAGGAAGATGGCATGCTCGAAGAACACATTATATATTATCTTAGCCGAGGCCTAGTTGGACCGAAACTCAACTACTCTCATGTTGAGAAGCTTTCTTTGGAAACTATCCATGCTTTCCAACGATTCCGTCACTACATTCTGCTTCACAAGACCACCGCCATTGTCGTCATCAATCCTTTCCAATATGTGTTAACACGATGGGTCATTGGCGGAAAAATTAGTAGATGGATAGTAATCCTCCAGGAGTTTGACTTGGAATTTATTTCTGCGAAATCCAAAAAGTTATTGGTCATTGCCGAACTCATTTCAGAACTTCCAGTCAAGTCTAGTGATATCATTCCCGAAGAGTCTCCTATTAATGGAGATCGTTTTCTAATTGCATCTTTGGACCTCTGGTATGGAGATATAATTGTGTATATCCAGAATTTGAAGTGCCCCACTTCTGCTTCTCACGATGAGCATCGATGAATTCTCCATCAGGCGCACAACTATATTATACTCGATGACACCTTGTATCATTGAGGCATAGATTGAATTCTTCGGTGATGTATTACCCACGAAGAAGCAGATCTCATTTTGAATGAATGTCACACTGGAGCATGTGGCGGTCATTTGTATGGGTTGGAAGCAACCCAAATGATTCTATGTGCAGGTTACTTCTAGTCCTCATTAATAAAGGATTGTGTAGATGTGGTCAAGAAGTTCCACCTGTGTCATATCTTTTGTCGGAAGATGCGAGCACATCCTGCTCCTATGTTTCCAGTCATTGATGTTAGTCCTTTCACCAAGTGGGGGATTGATTTTACTACATGTCACTCAGCTTCACCTAAGGGGCATCATTACATCATCGTAGCTATAGACTACTTCACGAAGTGGGTTGAAGCTATACCGACATTTAGCAATGATGGCGAAACAACGACTCTTTTCATATTTAATAAGATAGTAGCAAGGTTTGGTATCTCGAAGGAGATTTTCATTGACCATGGAAGTCACTTCCAAAACAAAATGATGAATGAATTAACATCAAAGCTTGGGTTCAAATAGGAACATTCGTCACCCTACTACCCACAAGAGAGTGGTTAGGTTGAAGCTATGAATAAGTCTCTCAAGACCATTCTTCAACGAGCGATCAATTCTGCCAATTCAAATTGGCATTTGATATTGTATTCAACATTGTGGGCCTATCGAACGTGTCTGAAGACTACCACCATTTTTTCAACTTTTCAACTCATATACGGCTTGGAAGGGGTCTTACCTATTGAATGTTAGATTCCTTATTTAAATTTGGCAGTGGAATTATTACCAGACACTTCACCACTTGAGGAATGCCTTCTACATCTCAAGCATCTCGATGAACAATGCCGTGATGCAGTCTTAGCCAATGAGGCTCATAAGAAACAAGTCAAGTGTCAGTATGATCAGTCCATTCATTCTCAGATTTTCTTCGAAGGTGATCTTGTATTTATCCATGATCAAGACAAATATCCCTTAGGGGAAGTTAAGCTCAAACCTATGTGGTTCAGACCGTTCAATATGAAAGAGGTATTAGAGAAGGGGGCATACCTTCTAGTTGATTTTGAGGGAAATTGTTTGGCGGAGCCTAGAAATGGGCTCTACCTTAAGAAGTACTACTCTTAGGTTGGTCACCTGGGTGGCTTCTTGTATATATGTATGTCTCTTATACATTTTTGCTTTTTTTTGTTTTGTGGACGTGTAGTTATTTATGTATTCTTTTTCATTTTGGAAGATGTTAAGTGAATCAGAGATTTATTTTGGGTTCTTGGATGACACTAGCCGACACACTCAGGGGTTTTCTTCCACAACTTGGGTGATTTTCACACCTAGAGGCCAGTTGCTATCATCCGGAGGTATTTTTCTAGGAGACGCAACAAACAATGTTTACGAGTACAATGCAGTGATAGAATTGCTTCCTGATGCTTTGTCACATGGAATTTCTCGCCTCCAGGTCTACCTAGATGCTCAACTAGTTGTGTCCCAGTTAAATGGGATTTACCACTTTTATGATCCCACTATGCATTGAATATTTATTAGGGTACGTCTCTTAGAACAATATTTTGATTACATAACGTATATCCATGTTCCTAGGAGATTTAATCGTCTAACATATACTCTAGATAATCAAGTTTTAGATTGGCATGTTGTTGACATATAAAAATAAAAACACACACATACACATGTAAATACATTTGTAAAAAATGTTATCCATAAGACAAGAAATATGTATATATACATAAATATGTCCCAAAAATAGTGTTATGAGTACATAAGTGGGCATGAAAGCCTGAAAAGTCATCGGTCTACATCACTGGGCTCACACCCTCAAAAAATACATATAGTACAAAAAGTTCCCTCGACACATCACTTGTCTAGAACTATCTAAGGATGAGGCCTATTGGCCCTTCTATAATGTATAATGACATTCACAAGACACTGGAACAACTGGACCCAAGGCCAAGGCACCCCTACTACATGTGGCTGCATAGCCGGGGGAGATCCTCGATCTCGGCCATATGAACGGTACGAGTGAGCATAGTGAGGTTTCTCTCCACTCGTCGCAAAACTCTGTCAGCCTCTCTGGCTAGGGGTCCTCCCACAACTACTGGTCCTCCTGCCACTTCTAGTCTTGCCTCAGGTCGAGGACAACGCCAAGTCCTGACGAATTATGTTAGTTGAACATGCCCTACATATGTACATAAAAGATTCATACGTCAGTACTCTATACACACATAAAAAGGATATATATGAAAATTGAAAATTTAATAAGATTTTAAATATATGTTACCTATCTCGCCACACTCCTTGCCAAGAGGCACAAGCATGTCTGGGTCTCTGATGAAGATGATCCTTGCATAGGGGTAATCCTCTATCATCGAGATCTGACGTGCCCACCAGTAAAAAAACTTGTCATCCAAGGCCTCTATAGTCCTCCCTCAACCCTATCTAGGCATCAAAGCTTCCCACTTGCTCACTGTTGGGAAGGAGGCTACATGCCCCCATATCGTCTCTCTGGGAATAAGGCTAGGAACCCTCTCAAAGAAGAAGGAGCATAATATAGTACCAAACCCGAAGTTCTTGTTGGTACACTGCCGACACTATGTAAGTTGTATCTTCATGCATGGTCATACTCCAGTAAAAAATGGATGCCTCCAAGCACTGGATGGAACAATGCATATGTGCGTGTGAGGCCTGATGAAGTGTCTCGGATCCAGTAATCCTCCCGATCAAAAGTAATATCACTCGTAAGGAGAGGTTAGCGATCTCGTGGATAGGCACTTGAGAACCTACTTTCTCAGTGCCAGCCTCATAGTACATACTGATGTAGTCCTCAAGGTTAAAATGCCCTAGAGGAAAGGTCCTCAAGTTGATTGATTCCCCTCTTCTCGAGAGGCCAGTTAGAAAGTATATATCCTCCATAGTTAGGCTCAGTGATTGAACCTCCATCATGAATTCCTCAGCATTGGGATGCCAATACTCTACAAAAGCATTGAGCATCCTCTGTTGTGCCCTCATAAATGGACACTTGAAGAACTTCCATAATCCACACTGTTTCAGTGCAACGATGGCTACAGGGTCCTCCTTGACCAAGACATCGAGCTCCTCATGATCTCTCTCTCTCTAGTGAACATACATCTTGTTACATGAGAAAAGTAGAGAGGATTTAGTTCTTGCTTCTTTATTTTTTGAAGGTAAAAGAGGGTGTACGTGGGCTTCTTTTTACACAGTTGTGTATGTACACGGGTTGTTTCGTATTCTACTCGAGTACATATGCAGGCTGGCCTTGGAAAACCCGCGTACACACAAGGCCACCCTTTTTACAAGAGTGCGCCCCCTCCAAACTAAAAATTAAACCATAAAGGAAGAATTGTAATGCAAGCATGGGCGTTTTGTACTTGGTCCAAACAGAAGGTCATTTCGTCCAGTGAAGCTCCCAGAATCCACTCCTTTAGCAAAGGGGGTTTTTGACCTTTGGTTGATTTTCAATTTGCAATTGTAAAAATGAGCTGTCCACTTCTATTTATAGATGTTTTTGGTCCTTTTTTCCCCTTCCGCACC